>CAUYRT010077238.1:0-54274 GCA_963574885.1 Lepilemur ruficaudatus
GGACTACTTTGACAGAGTAGATTTTTAAATGTAACAAGATAAGTCAACTTGAGTGGTAATATATTTTGGGAAATCAGCTCACTATAAATTGTGACTGTAAACATTGTACTGTAAATGCTTTGTAGTTTTCCCCCAATTAAAAAAAAATACACACAGACATGTGATTTTTGTAAACAGAGTGATATTATCTTAATACCCATGAAAAGTATAACATTATCATTTAAAGGCTGAGCAATTCCCATTTCCATCACTTAGGCATTATCAGTGATATGGAGTTAAGCCAGCAGTACAGAAGTCAACAATATACATCGTCTCCCTGACTCATCCTAATTCAATTAGAGGGGGACTGTAAGTGGAATTTGGTTCCTAAGAAGAGACTATAAGAGAAAAATGAGGCTTATCCATCTTGCACTATATTTGTAAGTCTATTTATAAGCACATTATGTAACAAATTAGGCTTCTAGAAGATCATGTGAGTTTATTTAAAAAAAAGAATGAAGAAGGGTTGGTCAGAGAAATGGGAAGTAAAAGTTTCTAAAATTATGTTGTTTTGGATAACATGTTTTGGATAACAGGAAGTTTTCTACAACATACTCAAAATGTAATGAAAGAAGTTTACAACTTATCATACTATATTTATTTTTATTTTTTAAAATCCTAATATCTAAAAAAGTAATTTTCCTAATTATTTTTGGAGAAATGCTATTGTGTTCTAAATGTGTTCTTTTCTCAACATTTTTCTGCCTCTATTTTTAAGTGTAAATAGTAGAGGTGCTTCCAGACAATGTGCATGCTTTTCCTGTGTCTTTGGCCATTTGTCATTTTATAAATCTGAATGGAATAAATAATACTTGATATTTTAATCTAACAGTTTTTACCTACAGAAATAAACGTTACAAAGTCCCAGGAAATAGAAACTTTTTCATATTGCATTTCACTGGAAATTATAACATCAATCAAATTATTTGAGATTAAACATGATATATATTTATTCTCTTTATACTATATTTAAAACATTTTTTCATGTTCTCCTACATGATTGCTTAGCTCTACCTGTGATGAGGAAACCATTTGTTATGAAAGCTATGTCTATAAATAATCTGAAATCTTAAAGGAAGAATAACAAAACTTGAGAATTCAATATTTTCTTTATATAGTAATCATGATAAAATACTGGCAATGGTAAATGTCAGTTTATATTGTGATAACTGTTAGAGCTACAAATCTGACATTTATAATCGTTGTCAGTCATAAAATTATAGCAAATTGGGATAAATTTAGTTCAGTCATTCAAAGAGAATGAAGGTTGTCACCTGCTTTCCTTTGTGATTTGATTACTTTGGACTAGGTTTTCCTTAAGAAAAGGAGTGAAAAGAAAAAAAAAATGGTATTCCAAAGGAAAGAGCTAATAATAAATAGTGAAGCAAAAGGATTATTCAAAGAACTTACTACACTTTGCTAGTTTGCACAGCCTTAAAAGGTGCTAATTTTCGTTTTGTGGTGTTAAAATTCTGCATTGTCATTTTCTAAACAGTGATAATACAAATAATCCTTAGCATTTTTAGCACAACCCCTCCCCCAGTACAGTGCAATAGTCTAGTCTCTTTTGTGAAATAGGGACAATAATACCTGCTGTGACTTAAGAGCTCCTGTGATTGATTGATTAACGTCTGTTAGACACAATAAGACATCTGGATTAAAGGAATTTTAGAAGTACAGGCACAAAAGTATTTTTTATTCAATTTTTAACTGATTTGAATATAGAACTAGTATATTAGAAGTTGAAAATATTAGCTTTGAAGTCCTTGAGGAGGTCATTTGATCATTCTAATACTTGAGTCTATGTCTTTTATATAAAGTGTAACTTCCAGAAGAAGCCTTTACAATCTCTGTGTGAAATGTAATTTCAAAATGCTGAGTGGTAACTAGAAAATCATAGATGAAATCCAATTAACAAACTGAACTGCTTAATAGTTTAAGTTATTAAACACTATTACATGGAAATTATTGTTTAAATATACAAATAGAACAATATTAAATTTGTGGGATATAAAATAATTTCATTAACTCAATATCTGTTTATGTGTATATCTGCAATAGCATTTCAGTCTTTAGTTAGCTGACCGAAGGTGACAGCTTCACAAGTATCCCAAGACCTACATAACCAGCAGAGAACACTAAGGCAATTTTACTATAGCCCATATGGCATGATTCCTAAAGTATTAATCAGTACAACACAGGTGAGAACATCATAATTCCTTGTTATAGAAAATATGCATTGATAAAGATGGATAAGTGTTAGATCTAATTGGAAGTCTAATATAAGCATGTATTGAGAGATCTATATTGGAAGTCATATAATTGGAAATCTAATTCTTTATTAAATTCACTAAAGAAAATGATAACATGCAGCATGATACCAATAGATGTTCCCTTACAAAAATGAAAATTAATATTTTCCTAATTCATAATTATGCAGATATAACTTTAAAAAATAGTATAGGAGAGGTAGATTGTGAACAGCTGTCATTATGCAAATGGTTTATATAGCATTTTGGACAAAAGCCTCAAGTTATAGAGAGGGTTAGGAATATGACCCTTTATATTTAATTTTCTTCTAGGAATATTAATAAGATCTCTAATAGTTCTCTAGAGTTTAAAAGTTGCAATATAATAGGGCAAACAAATCTCAACTATTCTAGCTTTAAGAGGGAAAACTGGTATGGTTGAGGAATTCCACTAATTTAGATATGTCAAATAAACACCTATAAGATAGAATGCCCTGAGTCTGTAGCTCTATTTCTATATTATATTCAATCTCCTTTAAAAAGAATCTAGATATATTTCGTTCTGGGGCTTTGACCTGTGGTTTTCATTAATTGAAGTCTCATAGTCATAAATTAAATCATGTGATGACTTTTTTCTCTTCCCTAACTACATCTTCTGTTCCTACTAAGATTTAATAATGGGTTCTTCTAACAAGTAAAGCTATCCCTTAGCAAACAGAAACAACACCGCTTGATAATGATGTTAAATAATTATTGCTAAACTATGTGTTGCGACTACATGACTTTGAAATGGCTACGGTATGATTAGAATATGACATAACTGATGCTTATGAAATGAAATGGAAAGCGGCTGTGATACTATGTTTACTGTAAATGTATCAGAATGATGGTTTATTTATTTAAAAATAGTTCAGAGCATAAAATAGGTGAGAATTGGAACAATGTACTAGCTTTCATTGTAGATTTTGTGAATGGCAAAATGATCATGCACTGTTACAATAGAATCCATCCTTTAATTCACTGATCTTGTATAAGGTAATATTTTTCTCTTGACTTTGGATACTTAAGCAGTTCTTTTTATTCTTAAATTTTGTATATTCTAAGCATACAAAATGTTACTATAGTAAGAGTTGCTTGGCTATTAGAAATAATACCAACATACTGCCTGCAATGAAAGTGTTTTATAGTTCACATACAAGGATTAACAGATTTTACAGTGGGCTTTTAGACATTGTAGTTTTACTGTGAATATTCACTTGAGGAAAAGTTTGAATAAAAAAAGAGCCTACAATTTCATGTGTGGAAATTATGTCAAAGGAGTTGGTTAAATAAAATATACAATATATAGCTTGGTAGGTTTGATCAGTAATTTCTTTTGTTTTTACTTTTAACTTAAGCACCTAAAAATACGTTATTATTTTAAAAGACCAGTGTATTCAAAAACAAGATGTATTCTCAGACAAGCCATTACAATGCATACGTACATGAAGAGCCTTCAATGTACATCCCAGTACAAATGAGGAACAGAGGTTTAAAATAAATGCCCTTGATTCCTCCTGTAAGTTAGGACAAGGTATCCAATCAATGCACTAAGACCTTTTTAAACAACCTTTGTAGGTCATTCAGAAAAATACATTTTTTTGTTCCAAATGAACTGTCACTATATTAATGCCTCAAACTTTACTCAGGTATCTGTGCTGTAAGGTACAACCATTGCACAAACCTTCGTGGTTTACTGATATTAAAAGATCAAATGTAGGTAGTGTTTGGGGGCCAATAGTTGAGGAGCAAGGTCAATCCTTTCGGGAGTCATTCCATCCAGTTCTTGTATGAAAATAAGAAACGTGAGGATATTACAGAGCTGGAGTGAGAGAAATGAATTGCACGGGGAAAAGACAAGTATTGCAGTAAAGTTGCAATCAGCAGAAAATGCACAGGGGAAAGGAAGCGTTCCACAGCTTGGGAAGCGGCTGCACGGGATTCCTTTCTTCCAGCCTCTCGGAAGCAAAGTTTGCAGTTAGGTGAGCTGGAAGCGGGCTTTGCTGCAGCCGCCGTTCTGGGCCAGCCGGGGTTCTCAGGTTTCGGGGCGCTGCAGGAGCAGAAGTGCAGGGACAGCCACGACGGGCCATCGCGGCCCGTCCTGCGCGCGAGAGAAGAATTCGCACGCACAGCGGACTGGCGGGGGCTGACCAAAGGGATCCCACAGGCTGCTACGTTTTCTTTCCTTGGCAGTTTCCTTGACCCTGCGTGTTAGAAGTGCTCACATTAATTTTCTTTCCTGTCTCGACTGAGATTCAAAAATCCGCTTCCCCACCTTTCACTATCGCCCTCTCCGCCCTTCTCTCCAACATCCCCGCCAGCAAAAGCCTCTGTGTGCGGCAGCGAGCGTGTCGTCCGTCTAACGCGCTCCGGGGATCTGCCGGCCCGTGCTCCCTACCGAGGGCTGGTAATGCGTCTCGCGCCTCGGATCCCGGGTAGACTCCCCTCCTCTGTGCATTTTGTCTCCTCCACTTAGCAAGGAAAAGTGCGAAATGTGCGCCCACAGACGAGCCGCCTCGGTGACCCCTATCTGCCGATGGCGATGCCCAGGGCTCCCCGAATCCGTGTCGCGCGTCCCGCCGGGCTCCCGCGCCGCCCGCGCCTGCCAGATCGCCCGGGCTCGGTGGTTCGCTGTCCCGCAAGCGCCTGCCTGAGAGCGCCGCTTCCGAGCGGGCCTTGGGAGCTCCAGAGCTTCGCTCCCCGGCCAGACCCTGCTGGGCATGCTCAGTGCACCTCCTGGAACCCGGCTCTCCCGGGGCCGGGATCAGATCTCCGGGTTTTCGCGGCTGCCGAGGGGGCGCGGAGGAGGGGAAGCCGGGAGACAGTCAGCGCCTTGTTCCGCGCCCCCTCCCTCGCGCCGGCTGCGGCCGCCTGCACCGCAAGATGCAGGCCAATCAGGGGCCGGGGCGGGGCCTAGGCCGTCACGCCCTCCCTCTGGGCTTATTGAGAGTTATATCAAGAAATTCAGTTCAGAGAGAGGAGAGAGGAGAGGGAGAAGGAGAGAGGGGCAGAGGAGAAGATAGACAGGCAGAGCTTGCGAGACAGGAAGGAGCGCCTAGGAGTCTCTGAAGCACGAAAGAGATAACCGATCAGGAATTTTGGGGCAACTGTCACCTGGAGAGCAGCCAGAGAATCACCATCACCCCAACTCTGACGTTTCCTACAAGAAGTTAGAGACTTAAGCAGTATTGACATCGGGTTGGAAATGGTATGCTTGATGCTGTGGAAAATGCCCCTGAGCTGAAGAAGTGCAACTGGATGTTGTATGTGTGTTAAATACCCAGAAGAACCCAGACACAGTGGGTAATAGAGACGAAACGTGGAGAGAATGACTAACGACGAATCTGTGAATTTGTTCTCTGGAGTTGCTAATTTGCCAGCCCGAAGCAACACATTTTACAAGGAGGAAACGTTTTGCTGCTTCTGATTTCTCCCCAAACTGGTGCTACCAGATGCATGGCTTTCTATGTGTTGGAACAAATCATTCCTAACTGCAGCATACTGGGAAAGGGGAAAGGTTGAGGCAACTAACGTAAGTGTAAAGTTTTGCATGCACCATTGTAAATTCTGTGTTTCGATATGTCCTCAGTGTAGACGAGGGGTGTTTGTAATTGGGTGGACGGTTGGGGCAGAGCTCACCTACTCCTCGGCTGGGCTGTATCTGCATGCCTACCTGCATCTCTGCCGGAACTAATCGCGGGCATCAGCTACCGTGCAGCCTAATGCAGATAAGATTAGAGCCTGAGAACTGACCAGTCCTACTCAAGTAGGTAGCTGCCTGGAGCCTTTGCACCCATTTAAATTGCAGTTAAAGGAGCATCTAAGCAGAAGCCTTTTACCTGCATTATCGCTTTGCAGTATTTATGTGTGGCAAATGTTACTAATATTATAACCGGAGATCAGGATTAAGAAACTGTATTTTTTTTTCTCTCTTTTATGCTCAGTAGAAAATACTGTGGTGTTACATGGGAATGTTAGCTGCGTTTCACTTACATTTCGGCACTCTCTTCCACGTCTAGGACAAGGAATGCTATATTATTATACATTTTTAAAAGTTTTAATGTGTTTATTAATCCTAATGGGAATAATTTGTCAATATGGAGAAAGGAGAGCAAGCTCTGGGTAAGAAATCTGAAGTCTTGATATGTGCTTTTAGGCAAGGAGGGTATGTAGCGGCCGGTGACTATTGCTTCTGATGCTGCAGCAGCATGTCCGGATGCTCGTTTCCCAGTAAGATTGTATTAGAAGGCAGTTGAAGAACTGGGAGGAAAGAAAAAGGTAGTCTTTTTAGAAAAAAAGAGATGACTCAGTGTAGCAGAGAAGAAAACACATTTGACATGTGACAAAGCAATTAGCAAGAACCACAGCTAAATACTTAGGGTTTTTCACTTGCACCTAAAAAAAAAAAACTGAGGGAGGTGGGTTAGAGGCCAGAAGGTGGCTAAGACAGGGGGAGGGGAAGAGGAGAACAAGAATGCATGTTTTGAATTAAAATAGTAACCTAAAAAGCAACGTGGGTGAATACAGGTAAAAATAGCAGCTGTCCTTAATTCAAAAGTAGAAAATTTCATTTTCTCTGGGCAACTGCAACAAGCAGGGGATATTTAGTGTTTTTATCCACAGAGTTAACTTGCAAACAGTGGCAGAGCAAACTGCCATGTTTACTAATGTGTAGTGGAAAATATGTTGTGATATTTTGTGATGGTGTGTTTTTATTTACTGAAGAATAATATTGTCTATACGATTGTGTTGACAGTGGCTGTCTCCAAATAAGTGATGAGATGTAATGCGTCCTCCAGTCCATGCACGCTTCCTCTTGCAATTCGTGCATCATTCCTCAGTGGAAACCTTTAAGCCCTAAAATCCAGGAAAAGAAAATAAATACATTATCATGGACCTGAGGGATTTTTACCTGTTGGCTGCTCTGATTGCCTGTTTAAGGCTGGATTCCGCAATAGCTCAAGAACTTATATACACTATTAGAGAGGAATTGCCTGAAAATGTGCCCATAGGAAACATACCAAAGGATCTGAACATTTCTCACATCAATGCTGCCACAGGGACCAGTGCCAGCCTTGTCTACAGACTGGTTTCTAAAGCTGGGGATGCCCCTTTGGTGAAAGTATCCAGCAGCACTGGAGAAATTTTCACAACCTCCAATAGAATAGACAGAGAAAAACTCTGTGCTGGAGCCTCTTATGCTGAGGAGAATGAGTGTTTCTTTGAACTTGAGGTGGTGATCCTCCCCAATGACTTTTTCAGGCTGATCAAAATAAAAATAATTGTCAAGGATACCAATGATAATGCCCCCATGTTTCCATCTCCTGTCATCAATATTTCCATTCCAGAAAACACTTTGATCAACAGCCGCTTTCCAATTCCATCAGCAACAGATCCTGACACAGGCTTCAATGGTGTACAGCATTACGAATTGTTAAATGGGCAGAGTGTTTTTGGACTGGATATCGTGGAAACTCCGGAGGGAGAGAAGTGGCCACAATTGATTGTTCAGCAAAACTTGGACAGAGAACAGAAAGATACCTATGTGATGAAAATCAAAGTAGAGGATGGAGGCACTCCACAGAAATCCAGCACGGCCATACTGCAGGTCACAGTAAGTGATGTAAATGACAACAGGCCAGTGTTTAAAGAGGGTCAAGTGGAGGTGCATATTCCAGAGAATGCTCCCGTAGGTACTTCTGTAATTCAGCTCCATGCCACTGATGCAGATATAGGCAGTAATGCTGAAATCCGGTACATTTTTGGTGCCCAGGTTGCCCCTGCAACCAAAAGACTCTTTGCTTTAAATAATACTACTGGGCTGATTACAGTTCAGAGGTCCTTAGATAGAGAGGAGACAGCCATTCACAAAGTGACAGTGCTGGCTAGT
Source organism: Lepilemur ruficaudatus (assembly GCA_963574885.1). Classification (NCBI taxonomy): domain Eukaryota; kingdom Metazoa; phylum Chordata; class Mammalia; order Primates; family Lepilemuridae; genus Lepilemur; species Lepilemur ruficaudatus. The sequence goes on from CAUYRT010077238.1 coordinate 8,218, forward strand.
GATGGCAGCTCCACTCCTGCTCGAGCAACGGTTACCATCAATGTCACCGATGTAAATGATAACCCTCCTAACATAGACCTCAGGTACATTATAAGTCCCATCAATGGCACCGTGTATTTATCTGAGAAAGATCCAATCAATACAAAGATTGCCCTAATTACAGTTTCAGATAAGGACACAGATGTGAATGGCAAAGTGATCTGTTTTATTGAAAGAGAGGTCCCATTTCATTTGAAGGCAGTGTATGACAACCAATATTTGTTAGAGACCTCTTCCTTGTTGGACTATGAGGGCACCAAAGAATTCAGCTTTAAAATTGTTGCCTCTGATTCTGGGAAGCCCAGTTTAAATCAGACTGCCCTGGTAAGGGTTAAGCTTGAGGATGAAAATGACAACCCACCAATTTTCAACCAGCCTGTAATTGAGCTGTCAGTTTCTGAAAACAACCGACGTGGGTTATACTTAACAACTATTAGTGCCACAGATGAAGACAGTGGGAAAAATGCAGACATTGTTTATCAGCTTGGACCGAATGCCTCCTTCTTTGATTTGGACCGAAAGACAGGAGTTTTGACAGCCTCCAGAGTCTTTGACAGAGAAGAACAAGAACGATTCATTTTTACAGTAACTGCCAGGGACAATGGGACCCCTCCCCTCCAAAGCCAAGCGGCTGTGATAGTTACTGTTCTGGATGAGAATGACAATAGCCCCAAGTTTACTCATAATCATTTTCAATTTTTTGTGTCTGAGAACCTGCCAAAGTATAGTACTGTGGGGGTGATCACAGTGACAGATGCAGATGCTGGAGAGAATAAGGCTGTGACTCTTTCCATTCTAAATGACAATGATAATTTTGTGTTGGATCCCTATTCTGGAGTCATAAAGTCAAATGTCTCATTTGATAGAGAGCAGCAGAGCTCCTATACTTTTGATGTCAAAGCCACTGATGGAGGACAACCACCTCGTTCCTCTACTGCAAAAGTAACCATCAATGTCATGGATGTCAATGACAATAGCCCAGTTGTCATTTCTCCACCATCTAACACTTCCTTTAAGTTGGTGCCCCTCTCAGCCATTCCTGGCTCTGTGGTAGCAGAAGTTTTTGCAGTGGATATCGACACTGGAATGAACGCTGAACTTAAGTATACAATAGTAAGTGGAAACAACAAAGGCTTATTTCGGATTGATCCAGTAACAGGTAACATCACTCTGGAAGAAAAACCAGCACCTACTGATGTTGGCTTGCACCGTTTGGTGGTCAACATAAGCGACCTGGGGTACCCTAAGTCTCTGCACACACTCGTGCTTGTATTTCTTTATGTTAATGACACTGCTGGAAATGCCTCCTATATCTATGACTTGATCCGCAGGACTATGGAGACCCCGTTGGACAGGAACATAGGGGATAGTAGCCAACCCTATCAAAACGAGGACTATCTCACCATCATGATTGCCATCGTTGCAGGTGCCATGGTGGTCATAGTTGTGATCTTCGTCACCGTCCTGGTGCGCTGTCGCCATGCATCAAGGTTCAAAGCAGCTCAGAGGAGCAAGCAAGGTGCAGAATGGATGTCCCCAAACCAGGAGAACAAACAAAACAAGAAAAAGAAAAGGAAGAAAAGAAAGTCTCCCAAGAGCTCTCTTTTGAACTTTGTTACTATTGAAGAGTCCAAACCAGATGACGCAGTTCATGAACCTATCAATGGGACAATAAGCCTGCCGGCTGAGCTAGAGGAGCAAAGTATAGGAAGATTTGACTGGGGCCCAGCACCTCCAACAACCTTCAAACCTAACAGCCCTGACCTGGCCAAGCACTACAAATCTGCTTCTCCACAGCCTGCTTTTCATCTCAAACCAGACACTCCAGTTTCTGTGAAAAAGCATCATGTGATTCAGGAGCTCCCTTTGGACAACACCTTTGTCGGGGGTTGTGACACCCTGTCCAAACGCTCTTCCACTAGTTCAGATCACTTCAGTGCCTCAGAGTGCAGTTCCCAAGGAGGCTTCAAGACAAAGGGCCCCTTACACACCAGACAGGTAAACGAGCACTTTTACTGGTCTATAAGTACTGCATACAAGTGCCCAGTCAACCAGTATTAATGTGCCAGTGTGTCTATTGTTTTGGCCTAACTTTAGCTTAGTTACAAAGAGGAAAAAAAAAACTTGACCCCTTTTCTATTCCTCTGGGGCTCAGTCGAGAATTTTTAGAACAGCTTTGAAATTTCTGAGTTCTGAGAATTATTTAACCTTCCAGTTTCCTTCAAATGGCAAAAGATGAAAAGAGGAAATTATTCCAAAATGTCCTGAGATAATGTTTGCTGAAGAGGAAAACCTGTCCTGATATGCCAAATTCTGCTCCTGGGGTTTCCAAATTGACTGCTTCAAGATTTTCACATTACCTTTTGATCTAAAAAGTCACCTTCAAATCTCAAGTTTTAAATGACGTTTGAAGGCTGACTGCAATTACGGTCAGAGCTGTGGTTGCTAAAGGGGTTAATTTTTTTTTAGTCTCTGAATGAGATAGTAGAATATTAAGTGTACATCAGCTGTGAAGCACATGATCATTGATAGATTGCAACTAAGCCATATAGGAAGTCTTCTCTTTGATTTCAAATTATTTTATTGTAATATATTAAATTGGATATTTAATAGAAAGATTTTTAGTGTCCACAATGGCCAAATACCCTTTCAAAAAAAAGAAAAAAAAAGGAATGCTTTCTGCCTAATATAACTGATTTATAGAGAAAAGAACGAATCCATTGTAAATATTCTCTCATCTTAGTAATGCATAAGTGATCTGTCATAACTCATTTTAAACTGTGAAATATGCCATATGAAGAGGGATTAAGAGGCTGAGAAACTCATATTTCAACCAAATCCAGAATTAGTTTTTCTTAGGTCTAATAATTCCTTGTTAATAAAGATTTAAATGCAGCGCTGTCTAATTTATTTCACTGGTGCTTGTCTGTTGCCACAAAATTTGAATATCGATAATAGCCTGTAGATGGCACTAGGGTATCATGTCGCTTGTGCTGGCCAGGTGCCAATCCAGCAGTAGCAAGGAAAGGGGGGAGGGAAGGATCAAGCTGGTAGTACAGCCAAAGATACCTTTTATTTAATGATAGTTGCTCTGGAGCAACTAGCATTTAAGTTCATTTGCTTGCTCTTTTGTGATTAGCTCTCACCACACTAACTTTCTAGGATTTCGTAATGCAAGTTCAATCTTTGTTGGTAAGGAGTCCACCTATGGTGATGGCCCATCTGTACTTGTTAAAAATAAGGAACATATAGATTTTAGAAAATCAAGTAAAGCAAAATTAATTTGCAGTCATTAGTCTTTGGAGAATCAAGTTTTTCTTTATAGGCCGGGGTGGAGTAGTGTGTCTTAGTGTCTTATTGAAACTGTTTTCCCCTTGACATCTATTATTTATTGCTTTGGAATGACTTTAAGGCTTTGTGATAACAAGATATTTATAAAAATAATTTTGACAGTGAGTCACACAGATACTCCCAGAATATTAAGTATAATGCCTATGAGTATACAACTAAAATCTCCATTTCTTAAAGTAGAATATTAAACATCTAAAGTATTTTAAAAGTACAAATGCTTACAGCTTAAATACACGAGATAAAAAAATTAAAATAAATCAGCATACATGTTATAAAGGAGGATATGAGGTTATTACATATAAGTAAAAGTTTGAACAACTAATTTTTTGCATTAACTTTATTAACATTTGAAAAGAAGATGTTTTAAAATTTGGAAATTGTTCAGACTTAGTAATGGTTTTTAAAAGTTATTAAATAGTGAATTATGATAAGAAAAGTAATTTATGAAACTAAAGGGTTTTAATTAAAAAGTTGCTATTTTAATAGAAAGAAAGAAAATGGGATTTTGTTATTTACTTTTGTTGTGAAGGTCGCTTACAATATACTTATGGTATTTGATGATTTTCATAATTATCTTGAAGAAACTAATATGATTTAAAACACTTCATGTAAAATCTGAAATCTGTTTTCTAAAGAAATATTCTGATATACTTCCATATCATCTTTCTTTTCATATAAGCATGGTGGGTATTTGCATTGCTATACAAACCCACTTTTTCTGACTTCTCTCCCAAAAGTTGAACCTACATATAGTGCAGTGACATAAATGTTAAATGTATTTCAGCAACTTATGAAAAAGATCTTTTGTTGGGGCTTAGTCAGTCATAAAAATATTTATTTGTATGATGTAATCTTTCAAATAGGATGCTGAGTAATTCTCCAACTGGAACGAAAGTGCATTTTAGACATTCCTTGTGACCCATGTGTCACATTACAGTTCTCCTGTAGGCATTCCAGTGTTCAAATGAAGCTGTAATTCACTATTATGATAAAGATCTATTGAAATGGCTTTGCTTATACCTTTTAGAAGTTTTCATGCTGAAAAAGAAAAGTGTGATGTTGGAGAAAAGGGATATTGGAAGTAGGTAGAGAGGTAGTGATGATATACAGAGTAATATGAATAATTTTAGGAAAAATACACATATTTTTTATGAATGAAGAACATAAATTATATATTACCCTTTAAAATGCTTTTCATTGATCTATATAATTGTTATCTAAAGATATTCTAGTTAAACTAAAAAGTAAAAACTTTTTTAGCTCCTTCACTTCAACTAGTGGCTTTTATATAAAATGTGCTCTCAAAGCTACACAATTTTGAAGAAGTAGTGTTTATTACTACACAAGCTTTCAAAGTAATTTATAAACTAATATATAATGTGTGAAGATTTTGTGAGTGGGCACAATTGCTATTACCAGGAACCCTCCTTCACTTTATGCTGCTAATTGATATCTGGGTTAAATGCAAGATTCTTGAGTAAAGGGTTACCAAAGTTAAATATCATGAATGTGTATTGCCTATACAGTGAAAACACAGTGTCTGACTTTTACAGCATGGGTTTGTTTGTGGTGCATGGATTCCTACTTTGTCTTTTATCCCTTTGCTGTTTTTCCCTTGTGTTAACCTGCAAAGAACGTAGGAAACAATTGTAAATCGTATTCTTCATTTGCTTTATTCTACTAAGCTTTCATTTTTCTTGAACATAACAGATCTGTCACTGGATTTTCCACAAATTATTTTTTTACAAATTTTTGGAAGTGCCCTTAGCCTTCACAGATTGAGATTTTTTTCTTATTTATTTATTTTTTTAGTAAAAGATTATGACTTGGTATTTATCTATCAACACACACACACACACACACACACACACACACCCCTATAAAGGCTAAGAGGATGACAATGTAATTTCAATAAGGGTTTAAATGATGAGATACATTGGTATATTTGCCTAAAAGAAAACCAGTATCATTGGTGGATATAATTTTAAAATATGATACTATTTCCCAAATTATAGGGTATCTCAGAATCACCTGAAGAACTTCTTAAAACAGATTGTTGGGCTTTACCCCAGAGGTTCTAATTCGGTACCACTGGGGTCAGGCCTGGAAACCTACATTGCTAAATAGTTCCTAGGTGATGTTGAGGCTGCTAGTCCAAGGACCACACTTTGAGAACCACTGCCTTAGCTTATAGGAACAGGAAATGTCAGCTTCTCTCCCTTTCATATCATCATATCCAGAGGACTTGTTTTTGCCCAACTCTCAGCCCACTTATTGACAGCTGTTTTATTGTAGCTGGAGGCTTTACAGTAAGCTGTTTATTGCTGCTTCCCAACCCGTTTGACAGCATTTGGGGAATTAATTTTCTTAGCCCCTGTGTGCTTTTTTGGGGGAATGGGGGAGGGAGGGTAAATGAAAATGTTAAAGGAAAAGAAAATAGTGACGTATTTACATTTGACAACTTCCTCAAGTAATAAAACAATCTGTATGAGTTGTGCTAGAGTTTGGTTCTTAATAACCAGTCATATTTAGTTTTCTAAGTGAAATTCTCATTTTAGAGCTTTAAACATCCTGACTTTTCACAATCTAGAGTATTCGCTTGTATATACATTTGTGTATATATTGAAGAATTTATACATTGAAAATGTGCATGCATGCTGTACTTACGTGTGTACATGTATTTTTGCAGTGTGAAGGGAATTGCTTCTATTCCAAACCATTTAGAGATACTATATTATATTTATGATTACTTTTCATTTTTGAGTAATCCACTACAACCACTACTGAAATGCTATTATGTCATGTAAAATGCACAAGGCAGTCATAGACTTGATGATATTTAGAACAGTCAAAAAGAGAAATGCAATTTAAAGTGAAGGGAGCAAATGTTAACTAATGTGAGACAAGCAAAAACTTTAAGATATTTTCAACTATTAAATTTTGGACTATATAAATAGTGATGGTTGAACATGCGTGGCATGTAGAGAAAAATTGTTCCCCAAAATGCAAATTTTATTTTTAAAATGTTAACAGTTCTGATTTTTATTTCTGTTTCTCTTTGGCTAAGTGCCCTATGGTCATGAAGTCAGTATTCATATTTGTGGGATAGGAGAACCCCTTGGATATTGATTTAAGTTTTTGAAATGAGGACGTGCCAACCATTCATACTGGTTATCTTTCCTGTTGGAATTTCTGAGACAAATATTTAATTATTATTTTTCCTCTTGATAGTCCTAAGCTAGGAAATTCAAGGTGCATTTTGTCATGCATTCCTAATAACCTAAGGAAGGATAAAGATGAAAAGTTGCCACTGTATTAAACATAGACATGTCTGCTAATTCCTGAACACTTGTTAACACAGAGAAAATAATTTGTGTAGTTAAAATGTTCTATTCTCTTATATTCTAAATTTTGTTGCAATCAATTCTAGATATAGGAACAAGGTACATTAATTCTTCCCTCAATTTCACATCAGTCATCCTCATGGTTTTACAAGAGAGGCTTTGATATCATAAAAATTAACTTGCAAATATTGTACTTGTAATAATATGTTCTATTCTTATGGCATATTCATATTCTTGTTATTTAAATGACTTTAAGCTATCATTGGTCTTCTCATGATTGTACAAATTAAAATTTATGAAATAGTAAAAATAAAATAGAATTTAGATTTAATGCAGAACCTCAAATCTAAAATCAGATTTTCTCATAAGCAATTGAGATTTACGTTGAATCTTGAGGTTTCATATTGATGTACATATCTATAAAGTACACTCAAAATATTAGACATGGCATCTTAATGGATTATTTTTACATTACATTATTTTACACTGCAATACTTAGGTATGAAAGTCACACCTTTCCATTGTAGTTTCTTATAATCTATGTTTCCATAGCTATTTTTATTTTATTGTTTAAATTTTTTGGTTTCTAAATATTTTTGTTGGTCGGAGGAATTGAAAATTCCCTGAATACTGAAAACTACAGTGGTTGTGTTGCTCCAGCCATACCAATTGGGTGTTTATGGGATTTCAGGGCCAGGTCAAATGTCTATATTTCTCTTTTTTAATATTTCTCAGTTTTACTTTGCCAAGCTCTTAGCTTCTATATAGGTAGAAACAAAACAAAACTGTGAATCTGGTGTATTGTTTGCTATTTTCACTTAAAATCCTTGGGGAAGCTTTCTCTTAACTTAGTGTGTTTTCTTAAAGGTGATCCTTTATTAAAAATACAGTCTCTTGCCAATGTTAGTAAATTGATTAATACCTTATATATTTAATTGGGTTGGAAAACAAGAATGATTTAATGTGGATTTTTTAAAAATTTTTCTTTTATTTTTTTTATCCTATTTCTCTTTTCTAAATGTCAGAGTTCTCAGTCAGACTGGAAAAAACTTTTAAACAAATCCTTAGCAAACTTTAAATTATTCTTCACACCTAATTTCACACTTAATATTTTTTTCATAATTTACTGCATATCAGGGCCCTAAAATTTATATCAGGTTTGTGAAAATATGACTCTAATCACAGGCCAGGTATTAGTGAGCATTCGGGAATGCAAGTCAGGTGGAAGCTTACTCTAAAGTTTCATGGAGGCATAGGAGTCAGACTTTCTAATAAGTAATAATACTAATGTCTTGTGGCCTTTTTAATAGCACTTCCCAAATCTGCATCATACTATAGAATTAAATACAAATGTAGAAATATGATCTCTCACAAGGGGATATACTCTGCTGTTTAAGATTTCATCAGTTGTTATTTCAGAAAACTGTCAAATCTGTCAAACACTTTATTTGGAAAGGAACACATGCTTTTTGCCTTTGTTTGATACAAACCTATTGGGCTGTCAGTCATCAGAAACATAGAAGAAAAAAGATATATTACCATGATTGACACTTTGCTTTTGATTTATATTATTTTTTCCCTAAGCCAAGATTCATTAAATTTGAAATTCCTAAATAAGTTAAACAACTGTCCTTTCTCAACAGTAAAGAGTGATGACAGGAATAAATTGAAAAAACAACCCATATTTAATCTTTCCCATTCATATTTTTGTCCTATAGACAGTTTGTCTCCTATAGGCAAGAATAGAAGCAGAATCAGTAGAATTTTCTGAGCCATAGCATGTAACTTTAAGGAATTCTGAACTCAAAGTTGTTCATTAGGGATCTGTTTTTACATATTTATCCATTGTTTAAATGCCATGTGAAAATATTTTCCCTTGATCTTTAACAGCTTGATTGATCACAATGCCATAAGCACATATCACATGTACAATGATGGACTTGGGACCACCTGTACAGTTAGGAATGGTGAAGATAGAAGCACAGGCAAGATCTTTGAGGCATATTCGATTGATTCTCTTGGGTCACTTTACACTAATTTTTCCAGATCCTTGAGAAAATAGGAGAAATTAATTTATCTGTTCTTGAAACAGATACACTACATACAGCTTCATCACTTTTTAAATATTTAATTATGTGGGCTGCAGGAAAGTATGGAAATTTGGTCAATTTTTATCATGTTTGTATAATATCTTATATTTTAACATTCTTCCGTAGTTTTTCTTTCTAGCTGATCATCTTTACATTTTGATACTGCATTGTTTTATTATTATCCACTCTCTGGGCATTTTTTAGTCTGGTAGCAGTTGATTAAGAAACACTCTAATCCCTTTCAGGGTATTGAGGAACTAAAGGATTGCAGGGTATTTGGGTCTTTAAGCTTCTATTGTAAATGGTATGAAGAATTGTCATTGATCTGATATTTGCATATATCTCTCCCAGTGCTAGTTACTTTGCCTCCTTTTTTGTCCTCTTAATCTTCAGCTTTCATTCTGAGAATATTTATTTTAGTCGGAAATAAGCATGCCAGTGATAGAAATTTGGGATTCACCTCCAAATGAATGCCATCACAGACAGGGAAGCTCTGGCACATTTTGCATAGATCTGTATGAACACAGTGAACCCTTCATAAGCTCTTAGATTGCAGGAAATCAGTGCTGAAAATTAAGTGGGGTTTTAAAGATTTGCAAAGTAGAGAGCTTTGTATAATGCTGGTATTGCAGGTGCCTATTAAATATGAAGTAAAGGCTTTGTAATACAACTAGCTAACACATTTCCCTCCACATTAGAGTGATTTATAGCCTAGAGAATTAGTCTTGCCTATTTTTTCCAAATGCAGATACTTTAGATGTGTCTGAAAGAATAAAAAATCTCAATACATGCCTTGGAATGGGCAGATTTGCTCTTTGATGATTCTAATTATTCAAGAAAGAGAATGCAGGCCTGCTTTCATTTACTTGTGGTACCTCTGATGCCCATGATCTGGCCTTTACCTCTCCTCAGAAGAAACTCTCAATTGTGTGTGCAAACTCTCCTCTGAACATAAATTAGATTAAAACCTTAGGTATCTGTAAGGCTATGTAGCATTACCGTAATGAAGAGGTCTGGGTACTAAGTGAATGCTTTCATCCTCATAGGAATTGCTGTTGAATAATTTCTCAAACTGTATTTTTAGAATTCATCTTTGCTCCATTTGTAAACAGTGCATATTTGTAGCACAGCATTTCATTCTAGACATACATGGATTTCAATATATTTACCTTCATGACAGTGTTCAGTAAAATGACTTGGAGTTCTTTAATGCTCAATGTCTTTGGCTAGACCTGTTAGATATAAATCGGTGGAAATAGCCATGCATATTTTAAAGTGATTTTAAAAATCCTATATTTTTGCCTACCAGAAAAAAATATATACTACTTGTACAGCCCACAGTAGGCACAGTGGCTTGTGAGAGTCATCATAAATGATGGATTTTTAAAACAAAACAGTTTTTGTGCAAGACAATAGAGACCGCAATTCAATGAATGATTTTTTTTTCTTCTCATTAAACAAACCTCAGTAAGGAAAAGAATGAAAACACAGAAGGATTTATGAAATAAAGCTGTATCTTTTATAGGAAGAAAATGTCTTCTGCTGACAGTCGTAGTTCTATAGTAGATATTTTTTTGGGGGAAAAAAAGTACCGGTGGCTTTTTGGATTTGGAGGATGCAACCAATCTGTGCCTCTGTGTGATAGCAGCTGCATGCCGAGTACTTTCAAATACACAGCTACATAGGATTTTGCAGGAAGCTTTCTGTAAAAGGTGCAAGTGACAAATGGGAGACAAAATGGAGTGAGTTCCGAGTTGTGAGTTGATGCCCTCCTGTGTTACATATTCATGTCATTGAACCAATTTTCACATTTTAAGTCTAGAATTATAATAGCCTTTCCTGTATGAGTCAGCTGTGAACACACCTGGACCGGCAACTTTTCTTTGTCCCATTTCTTAGTCATTCACTAGGTAGAATACATTTGTGTTACTAATATACATCTGGTTTCTTAGTTTCTTAATAGATTTTAAAATGACACAAAAGTATTAATATTTCTGTATACCTTCCCAATATATGTCTCTGTGTGTACATATATATATATATTTTTTTTCTTGTTTAAGGCAACCATGAAGTATCAAATAAGACACACAATGTGTCCCTCTTGGTAGAAATAGTAAATTCGTATTTATTTTGATTTATGGTTTCAGATAATATATTTTTCCTTTGCTATTTTTAAAATTGTTTTTCTTATTGATGCTTTTTTCAAAGTTAAGGAATAATCTTAAATTTTAGATACATAGATTAATAATGTTTCAATGCATTCCCAACCCATTTACATTTCCATCATAGATGGTAGAATTGATATGAAAATAAATTGTCTCTTTTTTTTGCCTCAAAATTGAAATAAGTATCAAAAGAGCCTGACACCATAATAAGTTAAAACAGACACAGTCTTTTGGATATTTTAGTTTGACATGAACTCATTTTCATTCTTGGTCTTGATGGCACGATCTGACACACAGTGGCTGCAAAATACGTTGAATTAATACATTGATTGATTTTTAAACATTGTAATAATTAAGCAAACGCATTTTAACACCTGAAGGCTCTGTTTTAGACAAGTGAATTCTGCTTTAGCTAAGGGTTATTGACTTCTGGATGACACTGGGAGCAACAGTCCTCAGGGTTTGAACTATTCCTGCAGGACCATCTGTTATTGGCAGGCAGGGGCTCTGCGTCCTCTCCAGCTGATGCAGTGTCAACACCAGGCATGTATTCAGGTTTGTTCAAAACAGGGCCCTAGTTTCTGATGATCTTTCAGACTCAAATGGGAGTTCAGTCAAACCAAATACTGGTATATCCTTACTTAAAGCATAATAATTACAAAGAATATAGGAAAGTTCCTGAAAGTAAGAGGTTGTGTCTTTCTTACCATTGCATTTCCAATACTGAATCTACAACCAACAAAAAGAGCGAACTTAGTAGGAATTCAGTAAATGTGGGTGTAACATCAGAAATCAGCAGATATTAGAATTATACTTTTTCTATGTGCAATGTCTTCCACTGATTTAATTTCTAAAACAATCATAGAAAGAAGACATTATCATTCTTGTTCAACATATATTCTTTTGTCACTTAGGGGTATCTGTGGTTCCCAGTCTCCCTCATTTCTTAACACACCACTACATCTGCTCATCATATCATGTTTTCTATATTAGAATATAATGTGATGAGGATGACCTAAATAAACAGGGTCAGATTCCTTGTCTTCTAAACCTCCTCATGCAAAATTTTATTTAAACTTTTGCATACTTGCATTATTGAGTGGTTACTTCTAAGCATAATGATCTATAGATTTACTTTATCTGCTTGATAGAGATACACATTTTAGAAGAAAAATAAGGCATGACATTAAAATTCTATTAATAGACTTTTGAGCCATCCAGACAGTATGCTAGAATCAAGTGTAAATTCTATAAAAAGAACAAAATAATAATTCAATAGTGATTAAGGCAGTGTCTAGCTACTATGTTAATTTTAGAAAGGTAAATTTGGTGTCCAGTAGAACTCATAGAATAGTTTCTCATTCTCAAGACTCCAATGGACCTTTGAAATTATTTGGCCTATCTGATTCTTTTTCCAACTGAAGAAATGGAGACTGGGAACTAGTTTGATAGTTGGAGTAAGAAAAATGACTTGGCAAACTGCTACATAAGGACTGTGTGACATTGGGCACATCATTTAAATGTACCAGTCCTTGCTTTCCTTGTCTACAAAATGGATGTAATCATGCCAAATCCATAAAGTTGTCATGAGATTAAATGAGCAGATATATGTAAATGTCTAGCTGATTGTAAGCAGGCATTCAAAAAAAGTTTCCGTGTTTCCACTTCTTTTGTCCAAGAAGACCAGCTTACCACTGACAGAGGTGTGCACTTTCATTTAATGAATTGTTCTCTGAGTTTTGTTTTCGGTGGTTTTCTTGAATCTGAGCTTTATTACGTCTTTTTCACGAGCAAGTCATCTGTATTAATCTGATTTTGGTTTAAAACACTGTTTCTTGATTATTTAGGACTTTTGAAAAGTTGATCTTTGTAACAACAGTATCAGAATACAGCATTGGAATGTTTTCTTTCCATCTTAGTCGCTGTTATTTCACATTTGTATAATCGTTTCATCTTTCATTTTGGGTATTTTACCCCTATTTCATTTGCGTGTCGTGTTTTAAAACTATTCTGTTCCTTTTAGTATTTTTTATTCATTTACTTCCCCGTACATTACCCACAGAAGCTCCACCCATCTGGAGATTTCCACCTTACGCATCAGTCCTATTATAAAACAACATATAAGAGAGTGAATCTGCTTCACAGTCAGTACTTAACACAGCTGGAGTCATTTGAAACCTGCTGGTTCTTGCTTCCAATTATTCCATAGACTAGAAAGCATCCCTGTTGAAGTAATGGCATCCATGGTGTAATTAAACTAGTTAAAATGCCTTGGAGTATATGGATTATATTTCTGGGATTCATTAAAGTTATGCCAGATGCATAATAACCAACATCTTTTATTACTTTTCTTATTTTAAAATACCATGTATACATTTTATAAGTAAGATTTAAATGTCTGGATATATAAATTTATAATATTTGAGTATGTGGTTGACATAATAACATAAACGAGACCCAACAAATAAAAATATAATATGTATGATAGTATCTGACAAATACCTTTTCTTAATATCGTGGGGCAAAAATCATTTCCTTTTGTTAGAATAGCTGAAATCATCAAGATAAAGTTGCTGATTTGGATTTTGAGCAGAATATAGTGGGCATTTGTTACTAATTCAATTAACTTTATCAACTAAATAAGAACTAGATATAGTCAAATTTCAATTGGTCTTACGGTGCTTTAGATGATATAATTAAATTTTTAACTTATTCCTGACCTTGACCACCCTTCTGTGCAATTCAGTTGTTTTTGGATTGGCCTTTTGGTTTAATTCTAGTTTTATGTGGTAACAGTTCAATAAAAAAAAGGACTTTAAAATAAAACAAGACAAACTGGAAATAAAATACACATTTTTTTGTGCTTACAAAAACTTAATGAAACAAATAAAAATCTGGCAAAGTAGCATGGTTTCCTTTAGGCTTCTGCTTGTTTTATGCTAAGATATGATATCCGCTTTATAGCACTGGGATACTGAACAGGGCAGGGACATAGTGTGGATATTATCTTGAGTACCTGACATCATAAAGTTGTAAAGATTATAGCATGACATCCCACCACAAGGGCAAACATGAAAATAATCAGGCTAAATGACAGTGTTCAACACATTTTAAATGGTAAAAATCAGTCCTTAAGGATTTGGATTCATTGTTTTATGTGAAATATTTAGCATTCTCATGGCATCAAGCACATACACATGTATACCATATGAAGCCATATATTTATTATGTACAGCTAAATGTAAATGAAGATAGCTGTCATTTTATGTTGTCCCTATCAATGGTTTCCTCCATTAGTTTTTAATAAAGGAGAGGTAACTGACCCAGAAAGTCTATGTAAATTCCAGTTCAGATAATGGCCAAATGCTTACTCTACGAAGAAAATTATATTTCCAGTCCTGTACCTCTCACATCTTTCCCTATCAGAACAGAGTTCACTTGATTTTCTCATACAGCGATGTAAAGGACTTTTTCTGCCTGCTACACCCTTACCTTATTTGGCCATAAGTCTGACAACTAGATAATATCCAACTTTATGACTAGACTACTGAACCATATTGTATTTTCCTTAATGGATACAAATACTTATTCTAGAAATATATGCTATAATTTTAAATTTGTATTGTCTTTAAATTATCTGATATACAACTCTTAAATTTTCTGCCACCAAAGACCTGTAATACAATCCATTGATATATACACAAGTTATTCTTTCTTAAAATTTTTTGTTGATTCTGTTATTCAGCATACATCTAATGAGTCATTGTATGATCCAGGAATAGTATTAAAAATGAAAATTTTTTAAAAAATTAAAAAGACATTCTCTTTGCTTTAAAATATTTCAGTGAGTTTTTAGCACAATACTTTTTTTCTTGGCATTTCCTTATTTAAAAAAAATATGAGTTCTCTCTCTGTTTTAAATAGATGTCATCATTTTCCTGAAATATATAATATTTTATAAAGTCTCTTTTTCTTTTTTTTAAAACTGCTACTGGAGACTTGATCTTTCAATGGGGTAAAAAAATTCTAAGATCTATTACTCTAATTATAAGAATGCCAGGTTTAAATTTATCCTTTGGTTAATTTAGAGAGAAATGTACTTTTTCATCCTTAAAATCATACTTCTTCCACAGGCAAAGGTGTTAATAAAATATAGTTGCAAGTAAAACTTCATTTTTTAAAACTATATGAGATTAGCATATTTGCCATATTAAAGATTACTCTTAAAATATGGCATACATTGATAATGTTGATTAATAACCCAAGTTAAAATAGACAGTGGTTCTCTAAAAATGGAGTTTTACTTGCAAAGAAATCCATTTCGAAAGGTCTATTTCAAGTCATAGTACTGCAAGAAAAGAATGTCTGGTTTCCACCTTCACCCTGTGAAAAGACACAAGTTTAACGTGGACATGGAACATAGATGTTAAATTCTGGCTAGAATAAATTTTTGGTTTAATTGGCTTTTGCCTCCAGATGGTTCTGATTTTGGCAAGTCCATTTCCTTATGAATATGTATCACAATATTTCAAGGAATCAATGCAATGACATAAATGTTGAAAATAGAGTTTTTTATTATATATATTTTTTCCTGAATTGAGAAACATTTATATCCTGAAAATTTGTTTTTCTATCATAGATGAAAACGTCATAATTGGGCTTTTTAGGCAAGATGGACTATTTTATTTTTAACTCAATTATTTTTAAATTACTAATTTACATATGGCTAAATGTTTATATAAGCAGGTCATTCCAAAATTTGAATATCATATTTAAGCAAAAGTCTTTGGGTTTTGAAAAATAATGCACATAAGGGCTCACCTGCACACTCTTGTACAAACATATTTTAAAAGTTAAATCTTTATTGCCAGAAAATGTACTATTTTAGTTGCAATTAGACTTCTGTGATAACCATCAAGCTGGTGCCTAACTCTAAAAGGATCTTTCCAACTGTTCTGTGGATGCGTAGACTTAGGCAAGTATCACCAAGTAATTACTACAATTTAAATGAACTACAAAATTGAAACCTGCCAAAATATGTAGACCTCTGGAATAAAATTTGTAATAGCACTAGTTAATTAATTGGTTAAAATATAAGTAAATTTTTGGGGAAATCAGAAATGGATTGATATGATAAATCATATAACTATATGTAATTCACATTTTAATAATATGAAAATATGAACTGTTTGGTAAACTAATTTAGAATCAAGAAGCAGGATGTATTAAGCTAAGATAGATACATTTAAATAAAGGTATGTATGGAAATCCCATGAGTGTTACCCTGTCTGTAGTAACTGATTTCTATATAAAATCAGAAATGTGGCAATCTCACTATTACTCACAGAGACTATTACCTTAGTGTTTTTACGTAGTTTCAGTTCCTTGTTATAATTTTGATATGACTATGTGACTATGCAATGCATTAACAAAGAAAATAAACCAGTAGTGGTTTTTAAAATCAATATTTAGATTTCCCCATTTTTCTAAACTTTGATATACATTATATTCTCATTTTTGGCTATACTAATGTCTATTCAAAACCATTTAAAGTTTGCTAAAATTCCGTTTAGCATCTTGAGAGTTCAGTTTTCTCCTCTGAAAATTAAATAATTGGACTCAGCCATTTTTTCATTTCTTTTATCAAAAAATTGAGCTGCAGCTTTTGTTAATTACTTAGGAAAACATCATTCCTTGGCAGGTTTTCTCTTGCCACCCAACATCCATCTGGTCTACTCCTTTCTTTCATTAATTAATATATGTTCAAATAGTGCAAATCAATGTTAACATTGGCTCAAGAAACACAATTACAAAGTAAATAACATAGTTCAGTCCTTTCCAACAGTGAAGTATTTGCAATATTTGCATTGTTTCTATAATCTATCTTATCATCTGTTGCATTAGTGTTGATAACAGAGTATTGCCTTTATCATCTTAAAGGCCTCTGCCTGATTAATTTTCCCCTTCTGAACTAGAAAATTAACTTTTTGCTCTAAATCAGAAACCATGAAACAGAACTGTAAAACCACAAGAAGATTATTAGTATTTGTAGTTTGGAAAACTATCGACTTTAAATCATTATGTAGCTGCCATATTTTTTTATCAGTAATATTGCTCTTATGTTTGACTTTATTGTCTGTAGTGAGACATTAAGATGAATTTAGTATTTCAACTTTTGTGAATGTTGGAGAATTGCACGTAGTTTTAAGATGTATAAATATAATAAAAAATATCAAACCGTGGTAATTTTGACTGATGATGTTATTTACCAGGATAAGTCTTAGCAAAGTTAATTAAATCAAATAATACTCATTGATTATAGGCAGCCCATTGATTCAAAGAAGAAATAGAGTTAAATTGAAGAAATAATCTGAATAATCAGAATTGCCAATCTATTGCTGAAGGAAAAGTTTGGGATCAAAAGGACTGAATTGCAAATTAGCTGAAATAGCACCCCAGTATACTATCTGAAATGTTAAACAAGTGTTATTGGTTACGTGCATGTAAATTAAAACTGTACTTTGCCATAAAAGAGCCTACCACATTCTCTTCAAAACACTGCAGAAACAAGGACCAACAGAATGGTTCTGACACCTGGACAGCAGCCTGGGAATACTTACTCTCTAATATCTCAATGATTTCTGAATCTCTCCATTTGCTTGCAATTTATCACTACTTACTGCCTTGTGCTATTTCATCTTATAACAAGTTTAGGAAAATTAAAACAGTTATTTTAGAGTTTTTGGTAGAGATATGATGAAGAAACTGTGAGTGCATGGGTTTAGGACTTCCTTTGCAAGTTTAGAAAGTTAACATACATGGAGGAGATGTAATTCCAGAAATGCCGCACTTTGGCCGTAAGACACATTTTTATCATATTAAGCAACCTCTTCTAAGGCTGATATCCTGAATGTACAGCAACAAATATACCCTCCTTAAAATGTTCTAAACACTTCCAATTTGAATAGGGGTTAAAATACAGATGTGGTAAACAAATCATACAAAAAACCATAAATTCAAAAAGAATTTTTCCAATGTTACAGTCCTCCAAGCATTCCAATGACATATCTCAAATAAACGGTGCTCAGGCGGGGCATTATGAGTAATGGCTTAGTTGTAGAACTCAAATACTGGGAATTTATTGAGTCCTGCTCTTGCAATGCATTGTGTTGGCTTTCAGGACAATACTCCAGTGCTTTTCAGGGGGAAGATATGAGTGTTCCCGAAGAGAGGAGCAGATGCTTATAGCTGATAGTGAGAGATAGGAAAGATCTATAAAATCTGTAGTCTAAAGTTCCGTTTAAAATAACATTGAGATGAAGTTGGTTTAGAAATCATGAATGCTTTCTTGTCTGCAATGACCAACTTCAACACAAAAGCAGAGATGTGGCAGTGTTCAGCATCACATACAATGTCAGCAAACATGGCACCGTTACAAATACAGATTTTGTATCCCTCTTTGCTTTTCTTTATACACATTCCTCCAACCATTCATATCAAAGATCTGTATTCGGGTAAAGGCTACAGTCCTGCCAGCTCCTGCATACTTTTTTGTCATATTCAAACATGACCAGCAACAAATGTACCTACATTTTTTCAGCCAATTCTTTGTCATTTCTGATAACAGTAGTAAATTTGGTTGTAGCAATAAAGAAAATACGAGAGAAACCTTTTTTTAGTGCCAAACCTTTTAATCAGTGCCTGTGTCGACTTAATTGTTTCCTAATCAAATACTGGTATCAAAGTGTTTGTTCAAAATTGCCTGTGTATTATGGAGATTTTGCCCATACAGGAAAAAAGGGACATAAATATTAACACTAAATGACAAATATATTCTTGGAGAATAATCATATTGCTCTAAGGACATGATATGTCTTCTAAGTATTCATTCCACAAATATTGGTCATTTGGAGGCTAAAAATAAAATCCCCCAGTTTTTAAATCTTATTAATTTATGTGACAGGAAATTATAAAGAATATAAAAGTAATATAAAACCAAAAATTGATCTGTGTCAAATGAACACTCTAGGATTCTTGCATAAGACACATTTTGGCTATTTTGGGCATTCATTAATTGAGTGAAATGTAAGCAGTTTCTGGCAGGGTGAGAAGCTGGATAGGCCAAGACTTAAAATCCTGAGTTCGTGAAGCATTGTCAGAGTGAGCCTTTCTGGAGACAATATAGAAATCACAGCTATTTGATTAATCAAATCAGTTCTCTATTGTAAAAGTACAAAGAGATGATGTCATTGGAATCTGATTTGGAGTTGGATGCTTGCAGATTAATAAACTTGTGTGGACTATGCCTTCCAATGTTTCGCCTGGAGAAAAAAGAAATTCATTAGGAATTTAGACAAAAGCAACAACATTAGATAACCATAATAGAGTAGCCTATATAGGGGAAAAGCTAACAATAAAAATAATAAAGTTATTAATCTCAATAGTATGCTATTGAAATTGAAACTAATTATTGATTACCTTAACATAATCAATCATTGCTTTTTATTACTAGAAATTTGAACATGCTTTAAACATATGTAAAACTAACTGATCAAAACAATCCACAGTAATTTCAGCTAAATGGTAAACAATTTCACAGAAGTGGAAGATATCTGGGGCTTTGTAAAGAGAAGATCACAGTGTTCCCCTTGGCACTATTATCTTTTTGTTTCCAGAAACTCAGTTTGCAATGCTTTGAAAATAGATTTCCAGCACGATAATGACAAGAGCTGATATTTACTGAGTGCTCACTATGTGCTTGGCATTCTTCTCAGCACTTTACATATATTAACTCATTTAATAGGACCACTTTAGGACTACTTTTTGAGGCAGGTTCTATGGTTAATGTCCCTCTTTTATAGCTGAGCAGAAGTTAAATGATTTACTTTACATCACAGTTCTAGTAGGTGTAGAGTAGTCCAAGATTCCAACGCTGGTGGCCTTATTTCAGAGATTGTGCTCTTAGCTGCTACGCAATACTGCCTCTATCATTGAACTTTTATATAAAATGGAAAATTGTAACAAATCCATAAGAATCAATTGTGTCAAGAATACATTCTTTGTGTAAACGTAAAAAAGGATAGCTAAAGTCTAATTTAACTTTTTATTTATCTGTTTATTTTAAACAAGGAAGACCGCACAAAGGACAGAGTCCTCAGGCTGGCTCCTTAAATTCTTTTTAGTGTATAGATTTTGCCAATGAGTACATAGCATGAGGATGCATCAATTTCTGAGATATAGGAGATTCTTTAGAGTTTACAATGAACTTTCACAGACAGTATATAGTAAGAATAGAATTCAGCATTTGTATCTTTTAGGCAATAGGATTCTAAATGTTTTTCAAGAACAGTGGATTTTAGCCAGTAAAGCAATTTGCTTATCTCAAAATAGAGCAGAGTTTTGTAATTATTCTTATTTTAAACTACTCCTCATATCAGATAAGAGATCTAGAAGGAGAAGGTCAAACTTTAATGATAACAACGAGATCTCACTTCTCATTAGACTAGAAAGATGCTTTCATTAAAAAAAAAAAAAATCTTTATTCCAGGCTCAGTTCCCGAGTGGTTTAGAAGCACCAACCACCGTCCGTGACTGTACAAACTTGCCACTAAGATCAGCATGAGCCTCCCCCTAACCTACCTAAAATACACTGGGAGAATACAACTGCATTTCTATTTAGAAACATGCATATAATAAGTTATTTTATTATTGTTTATAAAATTTTAGCTGTTTTCCTAGAGTAGAATTTTGAGTTTTATCACTCACAGCCACAAGAATTATTGTTATTTTATATAAATATATATATATACCATATTACTGGCTGCTTAATGCCTTCCTTTATTAAAATTTTAATATTTGGTAAAAGTTTGTCCACCACATGTTGAACTTTCCAGATCCCCCTTAGACCTGAGAACTAAGGAAAGCCATTTCAGATGTATAGTGAAATTAAGTTTGTTTAACATGTATTACTATAATGGATGCATTTTGATAAAACTTCTAGGTGAAAATGTTACAGTTGTAATTTGAGGGACATTTGAAGGTTAAAATGAAAGGGCTGAGAGTTATGGATGCGCTGCTTTCTATATTTTGTTTGGCAAAAGAAATTAATTACTGGAATAACATACTACTCTTTTTGTCCATTGTAGGTAGTGCATGTGAATCACAAAATCACTTTCATGAATGCTGTTCTTATTTAGAACATAAATTCTGTAACATGCTTAGAGAATAAAAAAGATCTGTGTGTCCAAAGAGAGTTTCTTGATATGAGACAAAATACTAAACACTTGTTTAAACCTTGAATTTCTCACATTGTATTGTAAGAATTCAGTTGTTTTCCAAAGCTTGAGTTGAGAGAGAGATTTTGAGGCAGGAGCTTTTTCTTGATAACCTTTACTGATAAACTTTAGTAGGCAGAAAGATTTCAATTATTCTAATTGAACAGCAGTATTGAACATGTCGACTGAATGTAGATCTTATGTTGTTAATTACACAAGAATTTCGTAAGGGCATACTTTTACATCAATCATCGATATGAGAAAGTTAACTTCACTTGTTAATTTTTCAATGACCTAGATTGGCAGAGTTTCCTTTGTTTAAATTATTAAGGAAAGATATTGGGAAAGCCATAATTCTTAGACATAAACTTAAAGACATACAGGCAAGTTGACTTTTAACCCACTGGCATATGCAAAGGTAGATATCATTTGTGCTAGAGATATGAGGAAGAGTTTTTGTCTGTACATTTGTTTAAACAGTCATGTTTAGAGAAGTTTTTTTTTTTGAAGGATATTCTTTTTGATGGGACTCATGTTTAATTAGACCAAGCATAAAAACAAACACTTTAATCTCTTTTCAGCAGATTTTCATGAAAGAGTGCCAAATGGTTTTGGTTTCACTATAGGTTACAGTCTTCTGATAGAATTCCCAGTTGGAGTTTGGAAACCAAAACTCTGTCATGCAGACATGAATACAATGGCCTAACATGATGTGTTGATTTAGCTTTCTAGATTACTTAAAATATAGCTGGAATTCTCTTTTACCTAGGGACAAAACATACAAGGCTTTGTGGAAAAGTAAATTAATTTTGCATTGACATTCTGGGTGTTGGTGATAATTTGTAGTGACATTATGCCTATTGGTTATGATTGTGACAGGCAGACTGGATCCAAATGGACATTACAAGGGCCAAATTTAATAGTCTTAGCATTGGAAATTTCTGCCTTGAGGAGAGCAGAAGCTTTTCAGCATGCACTTTGTTTTCTACCTCCACAATTATGGATTAATATACATCAATTCTAGGCAGTTGAGGAATGACATGAGAGGATTAATGGAACTGGACAGCATTATACTAGCGAAGTGAAAATTCTGTAGTGATTTTTCTTCAGTGATGTAGTAGACAAGGCAAATGAGCACAGCTCCTATCCTTTGCACCTTCAGAATTTCAAGAAAGTGAATGAAAAGAGAAGTGGAAAATAACTATGTAACTAGAGCTGCCATAATAATTTTTCTTATCAAATATGTAAACCTTTTTACACAAATATCAAGAACTGGTTCAACTCAGTGACCCAATACTATGTACAGTATATGATTTCATTCATTTAATTACAGCCACTTGTAGTCTCAAAAATATTTACAGAAAAGGTATCCTTAGTCCATGGCCACAAGAAAATTAGATTAGATGCAAAAATGAATATACACAACAAAACTTATGTGCAATCAGATGCATTTTGCCTTATGAAATGTGTCTGGGGATAAAAGAGTTTCCCATACCTTTTTAAAGTTTTAATACAAATATTTTAACTCCAATATATTAAAGGTTTCTCTAACTCTGTTTTTATTTTTATTTTTCTTACTACAAACTTTATCACATTTAGACTTATGGCAGTATTTTCTACGAATAAGGCTGTGATCTTTTTTTCCAAGTTATTTGAGAACTTTTTAACTGTCTTTATTGCAAATTGATTGTTTCCATGGTGGCATTTTAATAAAATTTCCATTTTGGGGTTTTAATTTGGTAAGTTCTTGCACATATTTATACACTGGTTTCTGATGGGAAATGCTAATCTTTAGATTTTTGACAATGTGAGTTTTTTGAGAGTCTATTCAGTAGAAGATGTAGACATCTTTTCCTTAATTGCATGCATTCTATTTTTTAACCACAAAATATATTTAAATTCTGTACAAGGATTAGCAAAAGTGAACTACAGCAATATTAAAATGACTTATTTGGTATCACTTTTACAGACTCAGCTCACTTAGGCAATGACATTCTAGTAATTCACAGTATCTTTTAAAGCTTGTTTTTTATTACCTCTTGAAATAGTAATTTTAAAGCCAAAAGGATCAGGAATATGTCAAATTTAAGATGATCGTTTGGAAATGAGAGAAATCATGAACTCGTTATCCATGCTATATTTGAGGTGATTGTAAATACGTTTTTTGACATACAGAATGACACTAAAACAGAATTATAAAGTCTGTTAACCATAGTGATGGAGTTCAAGAGGCAGATAAAATGAAATGATTCTTTAAGCTTTCAATAAATTTGTTACCCAATTTAAGAGTATTTGTATTTTATGAAAACTTATTTACATTTACTTCCAAAATTAAGAAATAATTAAAACATATTTGAAGTTCCTATTTAGTTTCTAACACTAGGAGAGAGTGGTCAAGAGTCTGGTATGTCTTAATTTAGGGTGAATGTATACATATTTTATGGTTAAGTGAATCAATTTTTTGCTACTGTCAAGGTCTTAAAGCACAGCGTTGAGATGACATAGTGATTTGCTTAATTAGCCCCTGTTCATTTTACAGGGCAAGAAATAAGATACTCTTTGGCAATCACATGTTATTGGAATTATATTTAATCTTTTTATGACCCTGGAAATATACAAACACGCCCCCTCACACACACATACACCACTAATACAAATATGGACAAAAGAACACCCCATTTTGTATGTTCATGCACTTCTTCTTCTTATAAACTGAGTGTTAATAGCTCTGATGGTATTTCTCTCACTGAAAAATAAGGTTCCATGCTGATTAAGGCAAAGCCCATGTTTTACAGGTTTATGGTCCTCACTAAAAGTAGATAAAGTCTGCATTTATCTGTGTCCTCTACATAGCCTCCCTAATATCACCTGACTTCTTGCAGAAAGTGTATATGCTTTTCATTTTGACCAATAAAAGGCAACTTTATAGAGTTATAGAGATTGACTGGGTGCTTGACATGTGGTGCAGATCTATTAAAAGAGTGAGCAACTGGTACTGGGGAGACCTATGGCAATTTAATTTATTGTTTTTAGATATGCTTTTAGATATGATAATATCCTAATATTCTGGATATATAAAAATGCAACTTCAGTTCACATTACAATAGGTTTTCTCATTTTGCTTTTGTGGTCCAGATGTAAAAAATAACAACAATAATAATGTGCTCCTGGTCATTTTATAATCATTTTCTGACATCACCTGGCAGTTTTTGTAGACATAGCCAGATAACTACATGGTTTAAATGCAAAGTGTATCTTTTAAATCATCATTGCCTAAGTAATTTTTGAGGGTGACCATTGAGTGGTCCTTCTCCTCACTTCATCACACCAAAATAGGTTGTTTATGTTTGTTTGTTTTTCCTTTCTTTCTTTTACCTTTTAAAGAATCCTATAGAAAATAAAATAATTGTTTTCAATTTAAAAAAAGAAGTGTGTTAGTTTATATTCATTTTACTTCTGAAAGAAAGCCACATTTTTAAATATCCCAAATAAATTGCCAAGTGTAACTACGGGCTAAAAACCATTAAATGTGGCTGAGAAATATATCACTTACTGTGCTATAATGTATGAATAATAATAAATGTAAAAACACTTGACATCACATTTTCCTATAATACTATTAGTCTATAGGTAGCGTAGCATTTATAATACTGTATATTCTATTGCTACTTTGTGAAATAAATTCCTGAGATTCTTAGTAAGGCACTACGCAAAGCATTATTATTGAAGAATTATAGCAGAAGATTCTCCAGTTGAAAATTGATAATTAAAGATATTATTTATCATAAGTATTGCAGAGTAGATAAGAAGTTCAATGTAGCAATATATTTCTATTTTGATTTCAAATTAAGTTTTTATTACACAAAAACTAATTGGCTCAAGAATTAGGTGATCTATTTTAGAAAATTTAAAATAGCCAAAATGATGTTAAAATATGTTACATGGATAATTTATCAAAAAAATTATACTGTTAATGATTGGTAGAATTCTTTTCTCCCTGTGATAGTGGTTTAAGTTGAATGGGAATTTAGTACTATATAGGGATGCATCTTAATATCTATATTTGCTGAACAGTGGTAAACATACAGTTAAAACTTGTCCTTATTAAAATGGACTTTTGTACACTATAATTTGAATTAAGTAATAAATATATAATGTCTTTAAAAAGTTGTATATCAAAATGTATAACGTTCCATTTTTGGCTATATTTTGTAAAACATTTTTGGTGTAATCAGTATTACTCTCACATGTCAAATCAAGTATTCTACTATTTATTTAAACAGATATATACCTAATGTATTTGGAAGCTTATTGCACTCATATAATTGTATATATTGTGACTTCAAAAGTCTGTACTTATTCTTGCTTTAAAAAAGTAGTATGTGCATTTCTTTCCAATTTATTTTTAATTAATTATATTAAGGATAACATCCTTTACTAAATGTACGTTACAATTCACAATAAAGTTTCAGAAATTGTTTTGTACAATGTTGAGACTTTGTGTTGAATTTGTTTGTGAACATTTTTTGAAATTGTGCTCTGGTCTTTTAATAAGGATTCTCTGAATTTAATCTTATTGGTAAAATGATGAGTTAAAACATGTGGTTTGGTTAATAGCTAGCCCCTGTTTAATTGAGAGGTTGTTCTCCTAATCAACTAATTGCTCATACATGTGGAACCTTGGCTAAAGGACACCAACCGAATTTTCCCCTCTTCCCCCAAATCACTAGTTACTCATTATGTCCACTTTTCAGTATTGTAAATGTCAAGCAATTTGCACTTTAACTGAATATTCTAGACTACAGAGAGGCAGTTACAAGGAGGTAATGTGGAGAAAATATATGCACGTCTGTTAAACCACTTATGTTCAATTTTCAGAAGTTAAACAGATATTTAAGTATAAAAACATTATATTTGACATACTATTGAAAAACACAGGGCTAGACTCTCCAATACAGGAAATATAAATGTGCATATTTGATTTGGGTTTGCTCACTGAAAAATAGACTCACTTATTTTGCTAAGAAAATTCAGATTTCTGGGCTGAGATCAAGCCATGTATCATTATGAATCACCATGGTATTTAATGTCACCTTATGAAGGCTGTTAGGATACAACCATTTAGCTATTACCACAGAGAAAAACATGTACCTCTATCTACACTGCTGTGTAGGGATGTATTTGCTTTAGCTATGTGTTCTGTATTTTGATTCCCTATGAAAAGAAGTGGGGGGTTCAGTTAAATTTACCAAGCAAATGATCTCAATTCTAGATTGATTATTTTATTTGTATACTTGTTAAAAACAAAAAATCATTGATGCCATTAAAAATTCCCTGCATCTGTCATTTGAAAAGGGTTCCATTTTTAAGGATATTCATTGAAAGAGCAGAAATGAAAACTTACTACTAATCATAAATGTGAAATGCATATCCCAAAATTGCTGTTGGTCTTCAAGTTATATTTATTTTAACCAGAGATACTTAGCCCATTCTGCCATATTTGCTAGTTTTGCTTTGTTTTTGCCTTTATTTATTTATTTATTTTTAATAAAAAGGGAAATTTAGTGAGGTCCATTTGACAAATCTAGTGGACTGAAAATACTGTCGGCTTGCTTTGAGGTTCTGATGCTGCACACAAAACAGAACATGTTTTTAATTTCCATCCATAAATAAAAATAGTTTGCATAATGAAGTAGTCAAACTTCAAGACTAACAAGAACTGAACAAGTAGCTTATTGATATCTTAGTTAAATGTTGAAAAGCTGGAGATAACAAATACTTTTCTATAAAAAAGAAGTGATTTCAAATAGATATTTCCCCCTTTAATTAGCTCATTGACATTGTTTCTAATTTTAATAGTAGCCAGCAGTTCTATCCATTCCTTTCCTCTTTAACATTTTTTCATGAGATATAATTCCTTACAAAAATTTTGCCCACATTTGTATGTATAAGTAATACACATTTTGTCAATACACATTAACACAATATATTATCCAAATCATTTTTACCACTTAATTTCATTTCAAAATGTATTCTGATATTAACATGGAACACTATGTATTATTCTTCACATTTTTAGAAGACATAAATGATTTTTAACTGAGAAGAGTTGGGTGGGAGGGGAAGGAATGAGTTTATGCCTCACCAACAGTATATTTTGATAAATAAAACTAGCTAATTTAGTTTATACTCATAATTTAATTATTTTATCACTAGGAATAAACTTCTTAATCTTAGAGATGTATACATATATAGATATGGATACACATTAATATAATTAAATACCCAGATATAAATATATATGCATGTAGGTATAGAATGTATTTTATACATAAGTTTAGATAGATTTAAAATGACTGAAATATTAACTTATCTATACTATAAAACCTGAAATTTATATTATACATTAAATATGATCAGTTATCTATTATGCAACCAGATTTTAATGCATATATATTAATGTCATTACTTTTGATATTATTTTAATAATGTATTAGCTTTATTAAATTTTTGAATATAGTTTTTGAAATTATCAGCACTAGTTTTTTTCCTTAACCTAAATTTTACAGGCTAATGTCACTATTTTTACTATAGCTGCTTTTGCTATTGAAATATATTTTCTTAATAGATGACAATCACCCTTCTGATTTTGAAAATGTGAAGTATTTATTCATATGAACATATAAATAAATTCAGAATTCTCAAATTAGTTTACATGAATCATCACATTAACTTTTGTTTTTGATTAGTTACATTAATACATTAAAATACTATGACAAATAAAAACGGATGATTCCACACTTCATTTATTTAATAAGTGTTTATTATTTATCTTTATTACGTTGTGTGTGTTTTGCCAAGTGGATGTTTATGCATAATTTGATGTGTTTCACCTGCTGCACTTAACCTTCAGAATAGAAGATTTGTAAGGTGACTATTTTGGTGGGGAAGGGGATAAAATTGGAAATTTTGTATGCCAAGTGGAATTTAATAACGTGATGAAAATTCAAAGGAAACCTGGCAGAATTTCTGGTACACTGTAGGCATTCAACAAATACTCTTTGGATAAATAAATGACAAGAGCGTCCTCATGATAAATTGCTTTGTAAATGTATATCAGCAATTATAATTTATACATTTTTTCAAATAAAATTTCATATAATTTAGTTACAGGATAAGATGCACATTAGGGTCAATTTTAGTATTTCATTTTGCATGTTTTTCTTCACATACTTGCAAGATACAACCAAGTGTGTTCCTTATATAATGGAAAAATAACACCTAATATTTGGTTTTTTGTTTTGTTTTGTTATACAAAATCTCTATATGATATTTCAAATAAATGTATGGCCCTTATAGTTCAGAAAAATCACTGGACAACTATTTGCTATTTTTAGTGTAAATATATATTTAACAAAATATTCTTTTATTTTTAAATTATCAAAAACAAAAAATGGAAAACTTTTTTTGTTTCCTTTTGATAACCATGTATTACTTTCCTTGCATTATTAGTTCATTAATGTCTTGCATGGAAGTGTAAGAGTTCTAGAATTAACTCATTTATAAATTATAACTATTATTTGGTACATTTATGAGGCTATTCTTAAATATATGCATTAAATACATACATGTAATATTGTGTCTTTTGGAAATTACTTAATCACTTTGGAAATATGTAGTAGCCTTAAGCATATAAATGGTTATAAGTATAACAGAATTTTTTTTTTTTTGCTATTTTAAATATTAAATTTGAAAATTGATAGTTCTTAAACTGTCAATTTGTGTTTTGGATTCATTTGAGTATCATTTAGAAGTTATAGGCACACTCTCCAGAAAAATTCATATACCTGCATATATTTATTTTTAATTGCAAATCAAAGTTTCCACAGACTTTGTGGAGCCCAACTATAAAATCTTCCTGGAGCCTATGGCCCCGGGTTACAACCAAATAAAAAGTTATTGAACTGTCAATGCACCTCTTAATAAATATGCTTTGAAAATAGCTTAGAGTATTTCAAATAAAAGGAATTTAATATTTCTTTTCTCAGCACTAGCTATTTTTTGGAAAATGAACTTTCTTTGGAACCAGTCTCTACTATAAAATGGCTAAAACCTCGAAACAGTTTGGCTCCCTTATCTTGAACAGCATAAAAGTGAGGTAACACATTAATGACAGACATTTTGCCATAGGAATGAATGCATCGATCACATTAATGAAATGCTCTAATAAGTAGGTGATGCTGTTAACAGACTTGCAAATGTATAATCAGACAGAGCTAGCTAAGAAGAATAGGACAGCTTTAAACTTAAACTTACTTTTGATGTATGCAGTGCTCGTTATTTGTTAAATTTGATTTCTTTTTTTTTACATTTTGTCCGTTGTCCTTTCACTGCTTTAAGGTTGTATAGATAATCCCTGTGGAGTGAAGGGACAAAGGTATAATTTCCTGTTCACACTCACATTTCCAACCTAGACTGCTTGACATTTTCTTTCATCTTACAAAGACAATAATAAAAACAGTACATTTTTTTGCTTATAGCCACATAAGTTTATGAATTAATTTAAAATAAAACAGTGTTTGAACTCCACAAAAATGTGTAATTGCTATTTCTATCCCCATTTCTGTGAAAATTAAAAGTAAACATTTGGGCCATTTTCAAGGTCACACAGCTCCTATATGGCCAAGCTAGATTTTTTTTTGCTTTGATTTGGTTTTTTGTTTGTGTATTCTTTAATGTAACACTCATCCCAAGAAACCAGATTGATTTTGAAAAGAAACAAAAAATATATATTTTAAAGACAATGAAATGAAACACTTACATAAGCATACACCAATATGTATTTGCCCAGAATTCATATTTGAAAATATATACAAATTTTCCTATTTATGATATTTTAATAGTATCTGTCATATATGTAAGGATACTTTTCTCAGTACATTTTCACTATATGTAGTTTTCTGTAACTCATGATCAAAGACATTTCAAACTTGGGTGAATTTGTATGTTTTTGAGTGTTTTGTTTTTCTGTGAAGCTTCTGCCAGAACTGAAAGATGAGAGAAGTTTCTCTGATGACTCAGGAGTAAGACATCCTGGATGAGATTTCTAATCAATACAAACTTATTTTACTTCTTTAGGATGCATTTTGTTATTCCCCTCCAGTTACAATTCATCTTTAGTATTTGGCTAATTCCCATCAGTATTAGAGCTACTATACCTAGTAATTATTATGAACTAAATAAAACCTAAACTTTCTTTTATTCAAGGATTATTTTTAACCCTCAAAACAGCCCTATGGGGTAAATGGTATTTTTATCCTCATTCCATTGATGAAAAAACTGAGTTTCACAGATGCTAAGTGATACTAAGTAACGTATCCAAAGAGTTTCCTTAACTCTTTGGAGTTAACAAATTAAGTAAAAACACACTTCAACATAGCTTCTCTTTTAAAAGTTAATGATGCCTTTATTTTTTAGAACTTAATTGAGGCACATCTTACATATTATATAACTCATTCATTTAAAGTACACAACTCTATAACTTTTAGTAAATTTACAAAGTTGATCAATCATCTCTATTCATCAATTTAGAACATTTTCTTCATTCCAGTGAGAGCTTTTGTGCCCATTTACTGTTAATCTCTGTTCCCACCCCCAGTCCCAAGCACCAACTAATTTACTATCTGTCTCTATACAATTGATTTTTCTGGGCACTGACATATTCATAGACTAATGCAATATGTAATATTTTGCATCTTGTTTTTAGCAATCCTTTTGGTACTACTTTTAAATGAATGTAGCTTTAGATATCATTACAATTATTAATATTGCAAAAATATAATAATGCCTCCCTATGTCCCCATGAACATGAATCATTTTCTGTCACAGCATTACCAGTTGGCACAGAGCCTTACCTTGCTCAAAAAGTTCTGGTAAAATCAGAAAACAAATTATCGTGGTTGTACTAGAACTGGTGTCTCTGTCTTTTTTTTACCTATTAAGAAATAGATTAATTAGTTACCTTTAAGGATCCCAAAATATATGAAAACAAAAAATAATCAAGATATTATTAATTACACAGACTATATGAACTGTATTTACATAGCCTTTTTTTCAGGGGTTTGGATGTGTGTCTCATGGAGAGTTCTCAGTTGACACAACTGATCCAGGTTTCCATTCTCAACTGAGCCAGCAATTCTCCCTTGACACATAATACAGCCATTGTTGTAAACATTCCTGACTTTGTATTAATGTTGTCTCTTTGTTATCTGTTTGAAACATTTTTCTTTTGTTTTCTTTTGTTTCTGTATTTCAGCATCTGCTCTAACCGTTGAGTGGTTCCAACTGTGCACCTTATGTCAGAAAAGTTAAGGAACCATAAAACTTTTCAGTTCTCCCACAGTAAATTAAATGAGTAAAAACAAATACTCACTGTTTCCTTGCAATTATTTATAGAGATCATTGGAAACACCAAATTATACATTTTAAATGATAATAAACCTAATAAAATAATAAATGTGAATATTGTGGATGAGAAGCAAAGATATTTATATCGTGAAATAGCACATGATTCACATTTTATTTGTTTTTAATCTTAAAATGCCATGCCCAGGTTTTTTAGTCATAAATTTAATTCCCAGACTGTAAATTTTGAACAAATATTTAAATAATTTTATCATCTGAACAAATATTAACAAGATAATATGAGATGACCAAAAATAGCCAATAACAGAGTAGTTCTTCGAAGAATCATGGCACCTATGAAAAATCAGGTACAAAAACTGATTCATGTGATTAACTGTACACCTTGGTAAATCCACTTCGAATCATTTAACTGTACACTTAAAATGGAGTGTTGGCACTCTGGGAGGCCAAGGTGGGCGGATCGCTCAAGGTCAGGAGTTCGAAACCAGTCTGAGCAAGAGTGAGACCCCGTCTCTACTATAAATAGAAAGAAAGAAATTAATTGGCCAACTAAAGATATATATAGAAAAAAAAAAAAATTAGCTGGGCATGGTGGCGCGTGCCTGTAGTCCCAGCTACTTGGGAGGCTGAGGCAGAAGGATCCCTTGAGCCCAGGAGTCTGAGGTTGCTGTGAGCTAAGCTGACGCCACGGCACTCAGTCTAGCCCGGGCAACAGAGGGAGACTCTGTCTCAAAAAAAAAAAAAAAACAAACTGAGACTCAAAGAGAATGGAACATACTCAAGGTTACGCCACCACTAAATTTTAGAGCATACAGCAGTACCCCTTTATGCGCAGGGGACACATTCCAAGACCTCCAGTGGGTGCCTGAAACCACAGATAGTACCAAACCCTGCATATACTATGTTTTTTTCCTATTCATGCTTACCTAAGACAAACTTTAATTTATAAATTAGGCACAGTAAGAGATTAACAATAACTAATAATAAAATAGAATTATAACAATATACTGTAATAAAAGTTATGAGAATGTGATGTTTCTCTCTCTCTCTCTCTCTCTCTCACACACACACACACACACACACACACAGTATTACTGTACTGTACTCATCTCTTTTGGGATGGTAGTTGACCATGGATAACTAAAACCACAGAAAACAAAATACACATAAGGGGGAACTACTGTACATAATACACCAGTCAGTTTGACTCTTAACTATTAAGCTTATATTACTTTCCAGTGAAAACACATGAAATAAAATGACACTTCTGCGATGCTGTAATAAATTAATAAATTACATATTAATATAAGACCCAAGTCAATTTTACAGAAGTTTGTAGTCATGTAACCTGTGCTAGGCACTGGTCTAGGTTCTCAAAGACAGAAATGTGCATCACATAATAAATAATAGTGAAAATGCTAACAAGAAAATAATATTCCCATCCTTCAATGCTCATTATAAATAGTAATATTTCTTCCATTTTTCTCTTATCACATTCCGCCATTGTAATCTCTCCTTCTTAAGATCTTCAATAAAACCTCACTTTCAATTCTATTTTGTCTTAAAATGAGATAAAGTCTCATCTATTGAAGGGAAAAAAGTCACTCCCTCTCTTCTATATTAAAAAGATAATCAATTACAATATAAAATATAATAACTCTCATTAAATCTAAAATATATATTTCCCTACATGCCAAAGTAAGAAAAACTATTCCATAGCAACTCTTTGATCTTTGGTAATCATGTTCAAGTTGTTCTGAAATTAATGCTAAAGGAGAAATCACCGTGTGATATAAAACTAACCCAAAATTCTATTTTGCAAGATCTGGGATTTAAACCATGCCCACATACCACACACACACAAATACAATTCAGGTCACCATCATATTATTCTAGGCATTCGCTAGACAACAAACAATACTCCCTCTATCATACGTATACAGCTTAAAACACAAAATATCCAGGAATTTCCAGAAATATTTAAAACATTAAAATCATAATTTTATATTGTCTCAAATTTTTTCATTGCAGAATTTAAAAGAAGACATTATGAAATGTTCCAGTAAGAAAGGTACCTTGCAAGATAAGCTATTTCTTCAGATAAATAACAGTGATATTTAAATGTAACATCAAAATCTGTCACAAATAAAGATCTATTGATTTATTAATATTTTTTAAATTTTAGCTGAAATATGTTTAGATTTTAAATCCAGAGACCAAAGACCCTGCTAACAATAAAACTAAACAAACAAAATGCATCATTGCAACAGGATACCATTACTTACCTTTGAATCTTCATTGCTCACTCCTAGTTGTAACACAGCTTGAGGAGATTTTAGTTTTGCTTGAGCAGAGTGAGCCATTTGAAGGTTAAGCTGCCATCCGACAGTCTCTAGCTATAAAAGACAAGTGCAGATTGGAATCAGATGGTACAGAAGGAAGAAAATGGTCAACTTTAAGCAAATCTCCACTCAACAGGAATGAACAAAGATAGTCTGGGCTTCATGGAATGTCAGTTTCAGGGCTCCTTTAACCTACATACTCTGCAAATTCTCCCCTTGGGCTCATTAGATTGGCCTCTTGCCATGCCTGTCAAATTCAACAGTAAAAGTGATCTTTAAATACACTCTATTCTAAAAATAAAAATTCTAAGACTAAGCAATGAAACATACTAAAAGAGCCAGAGGTTTTTAAATAGTAAATTACTACTTTAAAACAGTATTTTTTAAAACCAATGAATTTTTAATTACAAATTTCAACTAGTAAATAGCATAAATTGTTGAAAAGCATTTTAATGACTTCCCATTATCTTTCTAAAATCTTTGCATTAGGTACTATACAGGTAGCCTTGCTTTTTTTTTTTTTTTTTTTTAATTTACAGGGAAACTGAAGCACCTACATGTTAAGAGGTCACACCTTTAGACACAGTTAGTGTGAGAGGAATAGAGCCAGGCAAAGAATTGATTATCTACTAGTCAGCAGATGTTATCCAATACACTATCATACTCACCAAATTACTCTAACTTATTATGGTTCCCAGTTATGACAGAAACTAATTAGAGCATGTCCTTTGAATTTATTAATTAACACAATGGCAAAATTTAATGAAATAAGACAAAAATAGTAAAGAAAGACTAAGATAGTGTAAATGTTTTAAAATATTAAGCAGCACAAATGTGGCTTTATTGAACTTCACAGCTTATTGGTGCTTCCAACCTCAAGAGCATAAGATTTTAGATTTAATTTCCTGTAAAACTCAAGCATCAATATTTAGGGATGTTTTGTGAAATGCAATTATAATATGCCTTTGACAACCTGACCCTAATAATGCATTTAGTAGAACTACCTTAGCTATACTGGGTACGAATGGCAGCCTCACAATTTTTACTTGACCAGAATGCTAATCACTTAACTTGAAAGGCTGTTCAACAACTAGAATCACAGCAGTGACTCAAAGCCAAGTTGGAAAGAGAGCAATGAAAGTATTATCTATTCGAGAGAGGATGTGATGAGAAAATAAAGATACAGTTCTGTTCTTTCTGACACTGATCCTTTCAGAGGTTATGGGTAAAAGGGGGGAAGATACTGTAGAGACATAATCTATAATACCTAATAAGTAAAAAATCAATTTAACGGCGCATGTTATAATAAGGATGATGTATTCATCTTCAACACTGATTACAGTAGTAAGCACAGTGTTTGATACCATCCTGCTATTATTTTCAAAAGTCACATGTAATAGATCCTCCAATAAAACAGGAATAAATACGTTATAGCCACACTCGTATATCCAAAGCATTTTGACACGTCATATCTTAATTGAAAAGCACCTTCTAGGTATTCATATAGACCTATACAACACTGCACTGAGATTACTCAAGTGATCCTACCTATGTCCTTTAGGCACTTAACTGATGAAGACAAATATTAAGTGATTAAATTAAAACACACACCCCATTGTGGTGAAGCCTAGACATTAATGTGTGCTTAGGCACTACATGGAGGTGGTGCGGGGAAATTAAAAATAGCCCTGAACTTATGAAGCTTATGCTATATGGCTCAAACTATCACTCACTAGCTATGTAATCCTGGCTAAGTCACAATCTTTCAAGATCTCAATTTCCTCATATAAAATGGAAATAAATCTATCTGAACTATCTTCTTCTCTGAGTTACTTATAATAAACAAGAAAACGCATATTCAAAGTGTTTTGGAAACTGCAAAGTATTATAAATATAAGGCATTTTGGTCACTTAATTATTTCTATAGTATCTTGCAAATATTTTCCAGAATTTATGACCCAGCTGAGACCCTTATCACCCATCTCTTCCCAGACTGCCACAGTAGTCTTCTAAGAGAGCTACGTGTGTCCTATTGAACCCAATCCCATCATTCCACTTCCCTTCTTAAAATTCTCCAATAGCTTCTTACTACCCAAAAAATAAAATCCAAACTGTTCTTAGAATACAGATCCCTCAGGATGTGATGCCTAATTACCTTTCCAGTCCCATGTTCTAATACAGCTTACTAATTATCTATAATTTAGCCATGTAGAACCAAATGTCATTCCTAGAATACACTATGCTATTTCACGTCTATTCTTTTGCTCCAGTGTCACCTCCTGGTTTCCCTTCCCTCTGTAGTTTATCACTCTGTTCCCTCAGCACTGTGTATCCTTCTCTATTAGCATTTAGATCAGTATATTGCAATAATTTGCCTACATGTCTGTCTCCTCAGAGTAAACTGTAATCTCCATCAGGAGAAGGCTGGGGTCTCATTCACCTTTATAGCCCTGTGACCTACAGCCACCTCTGACGGAGGCAACACTGAAAGAGTCTTCTCAAACAAGTGACCAGTCACATAATATATATGAGCTTTCAAGAGGGAGTATTTACATGAAAATGAATATCAGAAAGGGGAGGGGAAAAAAGTTATTTCCACTTGGATATGGCTTTGCAGAAGGCAAGATTGTAACTTACAGAGCTGGCACGTGGTTGATTCTTTACACACACACACAAACACACATACACAAACACATACACACAATAAATTTTGCTATCTGCAGACCAAAGCATGTCTAGAAATCCTTTTTATAATGTGTCAACATTACCCTAGTTTTCATTCAGTTTACTGAGAAGCAGTTAAGAGTGTGGGCTGTGCAGTTCCCTATTAGTTGACCTTAAGCAAGTTACATATTCATCTCTTTAAGCCCCAGCGTCCTCATCTGCAAAATAGAGGCAATAAAACCCAGCTCATTACGTTGTTATAAAGGATTAAATGCTATATTATCACATAATAAGTTAGTGGTATCTCCTCTGCTGGCTTCTCCAATTGAGTATTCTTTCCAATCTCTCTATTCTTTCCCTAAATGGATACATGTATATTTATAATATGGCTATGAGTTATCCTTCTTTGTTCATATTATGTTATTTTTTTGAAAATACAACTTAGAATCTACATCATCAGTACAAGAAATTATCAAGTATTTTCATTTAAAACGACAAACAAAAACTACTTTAAATTGTTATATTCATAATACATTTATTATATTCATTTTAGAAAATCATTAAAAAACAACAAGTCATTCAACGAAATGACAGAGATGCCAGTCTGCAAACCTCACGTTAATCAAGACTTTGTTACTCATTCACAAGATTACTTAGCCACGTGACTAGAAGAAATGACAGAATAGAACAGTCATTTAAATATTTTGGGTCACAGACCATTTGATAACTGAATGAAAGGTACACAATCTCAGAAAAATGCACACATATTAGAACTGCACCCAATTTTGAAAGGCTAATGCACTACCCACTCCCCAAGTTGAACCAAGTTAAGAACTCCTAGATTAGAGTTTCTCTGATCCCAACTAACAATGAGAATGACTGATACAACAAATGTCCAGGAGACAGAGAAGCAGGGTCAACAAATTCATAAAGTATATTCTCAGACCCTGGATAACGGAAAACTAGCAAGTGGATATGTATGTATGTCACTACTTGCTCTGCTTTACCTTCTTAAAGCTATCATAATATGTATAGTATTTATTTGTTCACTATCACCTACAATTCTAAGCTCCTTGACAACAGTGGTTTTTGTCCTTTTTCTCAGTGCTGTATCGTAATATATTAATATATAGTATTTATTTGTTTGGTGACTATCACCTATGATTCTAAGCTCCTTGAGAACAGAGGTTTTTATCCTTTTTCTCAGTACTGTATCCAGAGCACTTAGAATAATACCCAGCATATAGTAGGCATTCTGTATCTTATCTGTTGAACTGAATTTGTATGAATCAGTGTATGCACAAGGAGAGGTAATTTTTAAGAATCATGACTAAAAAGTATTTGTGGATTGGCTTTCTTAATTTCCAGAGCCTTTTCTATTGACTTTTGTGATTTAAAAATATCTGTCCTTTGCCTATATGACAGAACAATAAAAAAGTAAAAAAAAAAAAAAATTTCTAAGCTCATACGTGGGAATATATGTATACAAATTCCCACACAAAATTTTACAGAAAATAATCAGTGTTTGGAAACCTTAAAAGAAAAGGGAGATAACTAGTATTATAAAAGAATACTTACTAGTTACAGAAAGCAATAAGAAAAACAAAACAAAATTCTCTTTTCAGTGAAACTAGAAAACAAAGAAAACTAATACCACTGTGAGACAGGTACTCTTATTATCCCTTTATAGATTAAAAATGTAAAAGAAATGCAAACAATTGGTGAATCAGGGTAAAAAATATATGATTCCTATATCATTATAACTTTTCTCTAAGTTTGAAACTACATAAAAATCAAAATTTACAAGAAATTTATTCAAGTAAGAATTATCAGTGAATATTAAATCAAAGTGGGGGAAGTTTGATGTGGAGTTGGATGTTTACATAGTCACAGAGTATCTACCCACAATTGTTTTTTATTTACAAAAGAAATTACACAGTGGAGAAAACAGACACGACCACCTTACCAAAGAGATCAAAATTAACATCACCAAAATGTGACAAATGGACATGGAGTATCTTGAGATGTGATATTCTGCAAAGACTACAACATCACTTAAATAGTATTCTAACCAAAAAATCCTTACCTGAATTAGATGATAAAGAAACAACAGAAGAATTAAAATTAAGGAATACCCTATAAAATAAGTGGCATGTATACTTCAGAAATATCAATGTCCTAAAAGACAAAGAAAAGCCAAGGAAGGAAATAATTCCTTACACTGCTTAGAATGTATATTATTTGCCAGGTCTCTAACAGGCATTGATGATATAAATATGAACAAAACACAGTTCCTTTGCTAAGGTGAAAGTCTCACAGTATGTCTCTGAGACTTGTAACCAAGAAACAAATAAGATAGTCATTAATATTTTAATTATGTTGAAACAACAAAATCTAGTGTAGAGTTTTACCTTAAGTTAGCTAAATAACATTAGCTTGTATTTAAAATAAAATTCTGTGTACGTCATACATTTGTACACTAAAATACCAAGGAACTATTTAAATGTAACCTGTTTTATTATTTCATATTCAAATTTCAAATTTCAAATTTAAGTCTGAGGGTCCTTATATCTTAATTAATATCCTAGGTTTAAATTGTCACCAAAATACAATACAACATAAAAATAAGCCATTAATATTTTTAAAAGCTTTGAACCCATGCCAAAACTATGGGTTAATGTGGTAGTTCTCAGGCATCTCACTCACATTACTTCTCACCTGAGAATGTTACTAAAATGTCATTTCAAAATATAATGACTTCATTCCCTAATTTCCATGTAACAATTCAAAATAATCTTAAATTCTCATAATTGTTCTGTAAACCACAATATTAAGCACACCCAAAACTAGCCAAAATTATAATATTAACTCTTTAAAACTGAAAAAGAAAATGTAAGGTTATCACCTAAATTATAAAATCAGTAGCATTAAAGTTTTTTAGGCCATGTTCCACGGTAAGAAATACTTTTTATGTTGCAAACCATTACACATACACAAAAGTTTCACAAAACAATTTTTATCCAGGGCAGTGTTGTCTGATAATCTCTATTATGTTTCTTTTTTAAAAATACTATTTCAGAATCTTCTAAATTTATTTCATTACCCACGACTAAACCACTAACAGGTCAGGTCATCTACAGTTTGAAAAATACTGCTCAGAAATAATGAATGAGTTTTAGGAACTATCTGTATGAGTATTCGTGAAAATTATTTTTTATTATAATAAATCATTAAAACATAATATTAGAGCCATAACTACCAAAATCGAAAATACCATCTAAGTTCTGTTGTTATAATCCACCATTCATTTTATAAATGGCAAATAATGTAAGCAGAAATTCTATTAATATATATATATGGCTCCTTACAGAAGCTATAGGCATACCACATAGATATTGTGGGTTTGGTCCTAGACCACCACAATAAAGCAAGTATCATAATACATTGAGTCACATGAATTTTTTGGTTTCTCAGTGCATATGAAAGTGGGAGACTTAAACAACCTCCTCACAGCACTACACAGACCATCAAGATAGAAAATCAACAAAGAAACGCTAGACGTATTGGACTTTAGAATAAATAGACATAACAGACATTTACAGAACATTCTAACCAAAACTGCAAAATATGCATTCTTCTCATCAGCACATGGAACATTCTCCAAGACAGACCATATGTTAGGCCACAAAACTTGCCTCAATAAATTTTTAAAAAATGAAATCATATCAAGTATCTTCTCAGACCACAGCAGAATAAAATCAGAAATCAATACCAAGAGAAATTCTTGAAACTCTAAAAATTAAGCATGTTCCTGAAAAATCTTTTAGTCAATGATGAAATTAAGATGGAAAGTAAAATATTTTTTGAAATGAATGAAAATAGATACACAACAAACCAAAATCTTTGAGATATAGCAAAAGCAGTGCTAGGAAGGAAGTTAGTAACATTAAATGTCTACATCAAAAAAATAG
This sequence comes from Lepilemur ruficaudatus, assembly GCA_963574885.1. Lineage (NCBI taxonomy): Eukaryota > Metazoa > Chordata > Mammalia > Primates > Lepilemuridae > Lepilemur > Lepilemur ruficaudatus. The sequence goes on from CAUYRT010077238.1 coordinate 48,883, forward strand.
AAAGATCTGGAAGCCAGGCATGATAACTCACATCTGCAATCCCAGCATTTTGGTAGGCTGAGGTGGGAGGCTCACCTGAGGCCAGGAGTTCAAAACCAGCCTGGACAACATAGCAAGACTCATCTCTACCAAAAACAAAAAGAATAGATTAACAATCTCAAAGAACTAAAAAAACAAGAACCAAACCCAAAGCTAACAGAAGAAAAGAAATAACCAAGAGCAGAGCAGAACTAAAGGAAAGTGGAAAAAAAAAATGCAAAGGACCAAAGAAATGAAAACATGGTTCTTCGAAAAGATAAACAAAATTGATAAATACCCTAGACTAACCAAGAAAAGAAAAAAGAAGGTCTAAATAAACAGAATCAGAAATAAAAACAGGAGACATTGCAACTGATACCACAGAAAGACAAAAGATCATCAGAGACTACTATGTACAAGTATATACTCACAAACTAGAAAACCTAGAGGAAATGGATGAGTTCCTAGAAATATACAACCTCCCATAACTGAAGCAGGAAGAAAGAGAAATCCGAAACAGATCAATAATGAGTAACGAGATTGAATCAGAAACAAAAAATCTCACAACAACAACAACAAAAAAAAATCCAGGACCAGATGGATTCATAGCCAAATTCTACCAAATGTACAAAGAAGAAATGGTGTCAATCCTCTGAAACTGTTTAAAAAAATTGAGGAGGAGGGAATCTTCCCTAATTCATTCTATGAAGCCAGTATCACCAATACCAAAGCCTGGAAAAGACATAGCAAAAAAAGAAAATTACAGACCAATATCCATGATGAACACAAATGCAAAAATGCTCACAAAAATACTAGAAAACCGAACCCAGTAGCAAATCAAAAAGATAATGCATGGGGAGAAAAGATACACCATGTAAACCGTGTACATTAAGAAGGCTGTACTGGTTATATAAATACCAAATAAAACAGACTTCCAGTCAAAGAGCATTCTTAAAAATAATTTATTAGGAAGGGATAATAATCAAACACATACCTTACAATATATAAAGCAAAAATGATGGAATTTTAAAACAGGGTATGCTTCAAATGCTAATATACAGACTACTGCATACCAAATACATCTTCCAATGGTAGAAGGGAAGATCAAGGGCAGAAATTATGATTGTCTTTTACCTATCCAAATTTAAAAAGAAAAATCTATTATTTTTTTCAATAGTAGTAATAGATAGGAAAGGAAGATTGTTTAAAGAAGGGAAAGAAAGAGGTATACTAAGAAATATGGAGATTTTCAAGGAAAAATGCACAAAGATAGAGGTTAATAGGACTTAATATTTGGAAGCACATTTCTTTAGACATGATTTTGGGCAAATCTGAACAGTTGCCTTTTTCAAGTGACAAATTCAGAGATAGGAGCAAATATCAGGGAATTGGATTCATATTCCTTAAGTATTGGTATAACCTCCTTAATCAGAAACTGACTTTTTTTCAGGCTTTAAAATTGGGGTGTAGACTTAACCAATATTTCTGCAATTTTTTTGTGACATCTTTGAGCCTCCATAATAAGATCATTATTTGTTTTTTAATCAATCAAACCTGTATTCAGATTTGAGGCCCACTACTATTAGCTGCATGCTAATCCTCCTAATCCACAATTTCTTAACATTGTGTAAAATAGAGGAAATCTAAATTTAACTATCTCATTTGGCTTTTGTGGGTAATAAGCAAGATGGTAATGTATTAAAGTACCAGCATCTGACAAACAGGAGATTAAAAATATGTTACTTTCCAGTCCTCCCTTTCACTTCAACATTAGTGTCAATTTTCATAGTAATATTTTACAGTCTCTTTAAAAGACCTTAAAAATTTTCAAACAAGTTAAAACAGTATCCTTTCATGTGTATCAAATTTATTTCATGGCAAGGGTTCCTCATTTGCTAAAAACTATAATCAAAATTATGGGAGGGTGGGAAAAGGGAAAAAATTGTATTATCTCTTCAAAAGTATTTTAGGATCAAAACTTCTTCCTTTCCTGTGTATTGAATTGCAGGATTTAGTTTCAGACATATAGTATGCCTTATATGGTTTTATTTCTCTTAAATGCCATTGCTCCAAAAAGTCTCTTGGTCATATTCCAGTATCTATAACTATGTCCCAGCCTTATTCTTTCAATGCATAAGCATACACTGATTCCTGGCATGGAACTCCAATTTCTCTTTTTCACGTCTGTTTCTTTTTGACCTTTGAATCACATACCTGCTGTTCTTCTAATGTATTATATTAAATATCAATTTGTTTTGGATATATCTCTTGTGTAAAGCCCAGAGTTGGTTTTACCTTAAGATCTGTTGTCCAAAAAATTTTGTATAAGTAGGTAATTTGGTAATTTATATTTATTGTTATAAAGATGTTTGATCTTTGTTCTGAATGATTTTATATTACATATTCTGTTTTTGTAACTTTTTAAATCTTATTCTGTGATCTATTTGCTATATATGTATATGTTACTTTGGATATACATACAAAATGTATTCTCTGACCACAATGGTATCAAACTACAAATCAAAAACAGAAAAGATCACTGGAAAATCCCCAAATATTTGGAAACTAAACAACACACTTTTAAATAATCCATGAGTCAAAGAGAAAGTCAAGAGAAATCAAAATATACATTGAACTAACTGAAAATGAAAATATACTGTATCAAAATGTGTGAGAATACAGAGTGCTAGCTTTCCTCCATCCAGGCTCTTTTCCTTCCCTTCCCCTGCCCCACCTGTGGGTGCCCAGAGAGGCAACTGACTGACCCAGGGCTCTCAGGAGCTGCTGTTTCACCCTGTTACTGCATACACCACACCAGAGCTTCCGCAGAGAGAGGAGCTCAAACCTCTCCACTTAAAGACCTGGAGAGGACTAAGGGCTACTCAGACTGTGAGCTCCCTGCTCACCAGCCCTCCCCAGTGCTGCCTGCCTGGCTGCTCCATCAGAGCAGGGCATGCCCCGAAGCGGAGGGACATCAAACCTGCTTGAGCACCCCGTAGGCAATTTGCACCAGCACACTTCTCCTAGCCATGGTAGGGACTGATCTTTGGGGACTCGGGGATAGGCCCACAGGCCATATCCCATACCTATAGGACTCAATTGTGTTGCTCGGGGACAGAAAGAGGAGATTTGGCATACGAGGGAGCCTGCATGGACAGAACTAAAATAAAGTGCAGTGTGGGTCCCAGCCACAGCACATTCACGGAGCAGCCCTCCCCCCACAGGAAGGCAGTGCTCTCAGCCTAGGGTGGGATCCTGAACAGGAAAGGTCCCAGCCCACAGCACCATCATGGGGGAGCTCAACTAGTTTGAGTTCCTGCCCGCTAGCAGACACAGAGGGATATCGCAGAGCAGGAGAAGTGGGACAAGAATGAAACCTGCTCCTGAAAGCCAGATTATGAATCTCAGACAGTCCTGCCTCTACAAGAAGACTTTGTGGCTGGGTTGAGCCACTTCAGCCCCTTGCTAGCAGTTGTCTCCATATGCTAGGAACAGACCTTTGACCCCTGCTGAAACAACTACCTTAGCAGCTTTTGCAAAGCCTGAGGGCAAGCTCACCTAACCCAACCCTGCCCATCCTCACTCTCTCATCTGTCTCTGCTGTGGAGGAGAATAAGGACTCACCTCGAAGTTTCAGGGCCCCAACCACCACCTGGGGCATTCCAGTGCTAATCCTGGGGGTTAGAACCAGTCACCAGTCCCAAAAACAACACTCTAGCTTATTCCTGCTGGCAAGCACCACCTACTGAAAGGGAGGCCAATCTGCCCACCCTTTTATAGCATTTACTGACTCAATTACACAGGGTATGGTTGACTCTTACCCACAAGCACTCCCTAGTGTCTCAGAGGCTAAAATGGGCATGCCAATACAATTCACACTGCCAAGAAGACCACAGGACCGGGGAAAGAGAAAGGATTTCCAAGACCTACATTCTCCCTCATAGAGAGACAGGGAATCTTCCCACACACTCAGCTCACCACTGCTACAGCCTACAAACAACTAGCAACTGAGAAAACCACCAGAGTAAGGATATCTAGTACCAAGGCATCCATGTAGAACCTAGATCACCATCAAAGCATCCACAAGAAAAGTCAAAAATTCTAACCCAACACATGGTACAGACACTCCTTTATAAGTGAAGGGGGAGGGGAACCCCATCTAAACAAAAGAAAATCCAAAAATAAGAAGTGATAGCTACCCCACATGAGAAGGAATCAGCAAAAGAAAGGACACCCCCAAATGGCAACACCATCTCTCTAGCAATGGATACCAACCAAACTGAAAATACTGAAATGACAGATAAAGAATTCAAATATGGGTTAGGAAAAAATGGAAAACCCAAAAGAAACCAGAAAAACAATTCAGGAAATGAATGAAAAATTCACTAAAGAGATCAACATATTATTAACAAAAAACCAAACAGAACTTCTGGAAATGACAAATTTATTTAAGGAAATATAAAACATAGTGCAAAGTTTTAATAGACTAGACCAGGCAGGAGATAGAATATCTAAGCTTGAAGACAATTCTTTTGAATGAACTTAGATAAAAATAAAGAACAGATAATTAAGAGGAATGAACAGAGCCTAAAAGAAATATGGGATTATGTAAAATGGCCAAATATAAGAATCATGTGCATCGCTGAGGCTGAAGAAGAAAACGCACAAGGGCTGGAAAACCTATTTGAGGGAATAATTGAGGAAAACTTCTCTGGTCTTGTTAGAGATTTAGACATGCAGGTACAAGAAGCTCAACAAACACCTGGGAGATTCACTGCAAAGAGGCAATCACAAAGACACATAGTCATCAGACTGGCCAAAGTCAACACGAAGGAGGAACTCCTGCAAGCTATGAGGTAAAAACATCAAGTAACTTACAAAGGAAAACCTATCAGGCTAACTGCAGACTTCTTAACTAAGACCTTACAAGCCAGAAGGCATGGGGGCCCCAATTTCAGTTGTCTTAAACAGAACAACTGCCAGCCTAGAATTTTGTATCCTCCAAAACTAAGTTTCATATATGAAGGAGAAATAAAGACTTTTCCAGACAAGAAAACACTGAAGAAATCTGTCAAGATCAGACTTGCCCTACAGGAAATACTCAGAACTGCATTACACATGGATAAGCACAATAGAAACCAACCAGTGTAAAACCACAAAAAAGCTAAAGCTCAGAGCTCATATAAAACAATAGCACAAGAGGGAAAACAAACCAATAAAGTATTGCCCAATTTGATGAACAGAACAGAATTCCACATATCAATTCTATCTCTCAAAGTGAACAGTTTAAATCACCACTCAAAAGACATAGGCTGGCTGAATGGATGAAAAACCACAACCCAAGTATCTGCTATCTCTAGGAAACACATCTAAA
>CAUYRT010077239.1:0-33872 GCA_963574885.1 Lepilemur ruficaudatus
AAATGGATTACAGACTTAAACATAAGACCCAGAACTATAAAAATACTAGAAAGAAACCTAGGTAAAATTCTTCTGGACGTTGGCCTAGGCAAAGAATTTATTGCGAAGACCTTAAAAGCACAGGCAACAAAAACAAAAATAGACAAATGGGACTTAATTAAACTAAAAGGTTTTTGCACAGCAAAAGAAATAATCAATAGAGTGAAGAGACAACGTGTTGAATGGGAGAAAATATTTGCAAACTATTCATTCGATAGAAGACTAATATCCAGAATATACAAGAAACCCAAACAAGTCAACAACAACAAAAAGTCCCAAATAATTGCATTAAAAAGTAGGCAAAGGACACGAATAGGAATGATATTTTTTCAAAAAAAGACGTACAAATGGCCAACAGGTATATGAAAAAATGCTCAACATCACCAATCCTCAGAGAAATGTATATCAAAACCACAATAAAATATCATCTTACCCCATTCAGAGTGGCTATTATTAAAAAGACAAACAAACAACAGATGTTGGTGAGGATGTGGAGAAAAGGGAACTCTTATACACTGTTGGTGGTAATGTAAATTAGGACAGCCTCTATAGAAAATAGTATGAAGATTTCTCAAAGAACTAAAAATAGAACTATCATTCGATCCAGTGGTCCCCTACTGGGTATCTACCCAAAGGAAAAGAAATCAATATATCAAAAAGATACCTGCACTCATATGTGTGTCACAGCACTATTTATAATAGCAAAGATGTAAGTGTCCATCAACAGATGAATGGACAAGAAAAATGGAATGCTATTCAGCCATAAAAAAGAATGAAATCACATCTTTTGCAGGAACATGGATGGAACTGGAGGTCATTATCATAAGTGAAATAAGCCAGGCATAGAAAGACAAATATGGCATGTTCTCACTCATAAGTGGGTGCTAAAGAAATGTGTTCACATGGATAGAGAGAGTTTAATGCTAGATAATGGAGACTTGGAAGAGTGAGGGGTTGCGAGGGGCTGGATGAAGAGAAATTGGTTAATGTGCATTATTTGGGTGATAGACACCCTAAAAGCCCTGACGACCACTACACGATGTAGTGTAAAAAAATTGCATGTAAAAAAATTGCACAGGTGCCCCACAAATTTGTACAAATAAAAATAAACAAACAAAAAGACGGTAAAGCAATACGAAGCCATATACTGCTATGGGAGTGTGAACTCGTTAAAGCCCTCTGGAGATCAACTGAACAATTTTTAGAAACTTGGAGATGGGTACATACTCCATGAACCAGCTATTCCATTATGTAAGCCTAGAAAAACTGTTTCTGTGTGTTAGGAAACATGTAATTGCTTCATAGCAATGTTGTGAAAGCAAAAAGATAGAAACAATCTAAAAACATTTATCAACAGGAAAAGGATATATAGTTGAATGGTCACACAATGTAACACCGTATCACAGTGAATGTTAGCGAACCAGGAGTTACGTGAATGAATTTGACAAACAGTTTTAGGATGACAAAAAGGGCAGAAGAACACACATAGAATGATACTATGAAGCTTTAAAACATGCAAAACAAAGCTAATTATGCTCGGAGACACAACATATATAACAAATGTATGAAGAAATGTTTGGGAATGATAAACATCAAATCCGGAATAGTGAATACCTCTAGGAGGGAGTGGGGTGAGGGGATTCCAGGGAGCATATGCAAAGAAGGTTTATCTGTTGGCAGTGTTTAATTTCTTAAGCTGGGTGGCAGGTATGTGAATATACATGGTATTATTTTTAAACCTTTTCACAGGTCTTGTATTTTGCATATACATTTAAAAATTTACATAATCAATAAAAGAGAAAGAAAAAATCCTAAAGTTTAATAATGAGAAGAAGGTAGAATGTTCTATGAGATTGCAATGTAGATAGGAAGGATTAAATAAGAGAAATACATTTAAAGCAAGTTTGCAAATCATGCATATAACATGCTGGTATTTGAATATGTTTGTGTGTGCATAAATTATCTCTGGAAAGATACACATGGAACTGGTCATAGTGCATTGTTTCACCAAGGGGGCCGAGTGGCTGGGGGCAGATTTTCACATATGTTTTTATATCTTTTGTATTTTGCATCATATGTATCTATTACCTATTTTTTAAAAATAAATAAAATGTTTGAAAATGACCTACTGGCCTCTGCTGACTTGCTGAGAAAAATCATACCCTATAACCACTCTGCACCAGCAGACCAGCACTGGTGTTTAAAATAAGAGAGAGCATGGTGTCATGTAGTTGTGACAGAGAGCACATGGCCCTCAAAACCTAAAATATTTACTGTCTGGCCCTTTAGGAAAAAGTCTGCTGACCCCTGATATAGGATGTGGATGTGAGAGATGAGGGTAAGGGAAGTATCAGGAAAGATGTCCAGGTTTTGAGTTTGAGTCATGGAATGAAATGGAGGGTGCTCAGTGAGCTAGAGCATGCAGGAGGCAGAGCAACTGTGGGAAGTGGGCAGGGAGGTAGTTCTAGAAGATTCTGGGTGTATTGAATTTGAGATGCTTAAGGATGTCACTAGGCAGTAGGGTATATGGATCAGGAGCTACAGAGAGAGATCAGGGCTGGAGGTACAGCCCTGGGGCCACTGGCATAGAAATGGGGTGTGGAGGAGATCATTGGGGCAGTGAGACAGAAAGAACCCAGGGAAGTCACAGCTTTTTAGATGGGGGAGGGGAAGAAGAATTGACAAAGATTTGACAGGAGAGGTTGTCAGAGAATTACGAGGAAAACCAAGAGAGTACTGAGTCACAGAACCTAGGGGCAGAGTCTTTCCAGAAGGCGCGACAGGCATAGACATGAAATGCTCCTGAGGAGGGCTGAAGAGTGAACATAGCTGGTGACCTTGCTAAGAACATTTCCAGTGAAATAGTGGGATTCTAGAGAGATTTTGGTGATCAGAGAATGGGAAAGGACGTTCCAGACTTAGGAGGCTGACTCAGCAAAACAGGGAGCCAACAAAGACTGAACCACGCTTAGGGAACGGAGAAGAGAGAGTTGAGACAGGAATTCCTCCTGGAAGTCCAGGTTTGAGAGGTTGGACTGCATTCTGTAGACAGTAGGGAACCAAGGTGGGCGTTGAGCAGAGGAGTGTAATTAAGAGAAGACAAACATTTCTTTAGAAGAAGACTGCATGCGTGGCTCCTCTCTGGAAATACTGAGATTCCGCCAGGATTCTGTGAAGGTGAGTGTCTCAAGAATTAGGACCCAGTGCCTCTGTATCAGTCCGTGTTAAGATTGAGCAGGGGAAGAATTCATTTCATGTGATTACATGGAACTGAGCCATTTCCTGATGCACCTACACTTGAGACTTGGGGAAATGGGATATGGAGGATATGGGGACCAGTCATCCTGGTGAGGGTGTAATTAAGAACTCAATTTTCCCAGACTTCCAGTACTTGACTGCCTGATGTTTCCTTAATAGGAACTGTTGATATGTTCTAATTATGGTGGGTTATTTATGGGATCAGGTCTCATCTCTCTGCTCAATTATGTTTTGTTTGGGAGATTTGCATTCTTTTACAACTTTAGCTCTTAATTGAGTCTGTTGTCTTCCCCAAAGATGCACTCAGTCTGGGGACCTCTCGTTTGTGGCTTTTCTTCTACCAGAGATCCTGCCATCTTTGCCTTTCTCTTCCTTTCATTGATAAACTCAAGCCATAGGGAAGGCAACTCCTCCCTCCCGTATTCACAGCACTAAGCTGGCCCTGCATTTGCCCTGCAAGCTCAGCTTAAAGACTTCCCTTAAATTTTGGAGACAGGATTCTTTAACACTGTGCTTGAGTATTAGATATCTTTAATATTGCGAGAGAAGTGCAAGTTCCAGGTCCTCAGACTCAAGAGACACATTTGATATTCTGAACTGGAACCTACTTAGAGATGTTTCTCCACGGAGGAAAAGCTTCTGGCTCACTACCTTGGAGATATTCTCAGCTACGGGTAAATTACAATTGGGTCCTGGAAAGCGTGTGTCCCTTCTAGACCTGCAGCACCTTGCAAGCAAGGGTCATTCTACGCATCTCTATGTGTGTACTGGAAAAAATAATTTTAAGAGTGGGACCTGGAGTTCATCTCAGGGAAGGAACTGTCTTTATTTTGAAAAATGCATTGGAAAGCTGCTTGGGAGAAGAAGTTGAGGCTAGGAGAGGATTATCTGGAAGGGGACCTCAAAAAGCTAAACATTTGGCATAAGAAGTGAACAAGAATCTTGAGCTGGCAGAGAGCAGAGAAGAGGAAAAAGAGGAAAGAGAGAAAAAGAAAGATGGTAACCCATGCGCCATGGCAAGAGGCTGGAAGCTCTGCAGAAGAGTGGCCCATGACAAATTTCTAGTGACAAAGTGGTCAAAGGACTTCAGATGACCAGAGAGATCAGCTTTCAGTGTGAGGTTCTTCGTGATGCTGCAGGGTCCTTCACACCCAAACCCTAAGTCACAGTCTTCTGTATACACTCCGAGATCCTGTTTTTTGAGAAAAAAAAAATTTAAGTCTTCTATATACATAAATGGCCTGTGTGGGTGATTTGAGGGGACATCAAGAAAATGGAGCTGCTTGTCACTTAAGACTTAATTAGGTAAAGATCAAAACATAGACCCAGAGGAAGGAGCCTCTGAAAATCGCTGGAGGTATTGGGAGGGACACTGGGTTTTATTCTGAGTATAAGTCAGGGTAGGAAAATTTATGCCGCAGTAACAACAGAACCCCACCTGCAATCGAAGTGAGCCACAGCTACCAATGCTTATTCTCCCTCATTCTGTCATGGAGCTGCCTCCACTTTGGGATGCAGGCTGATGGAGCAGCTCCTACATGGGACATGGCTGATCAGTAAGACAGAGGGAAAAGAGATGATGAACCACACATGACTTTCAAAGTTTCTGCTCAGCAATGTCATTTGTAATTGTATCTAATTGTCAAAGAAAGCCACCTGGCCATGCCTGAGCTCAACAGGGCAGAGTGTGTTTGGTGTCACAGAAGAGATGCCAATGATGGTGGACAGTCACACCATCTACCAAACGTTGTGTCTTGGATGTGTTTAGAAGTAAAGTTTATATAAACCATAAAGGATAAGGTAGTAATTTAATAAATAATAAAGAATCACACAAGTATGTGGGTTTTCTGTTTCTTTCTGACCATCCACACTGTTTCAGTTTGTTGGAGAAATTCTCAACTCTGTATCATCCTTCCTTGTGTGGGCCAGATACTGGTTTCCAGGAAAGGTGCCTATAAATCAGATCTTTGGCTCAAACTGACTATGTAAGGATAGACAAGGAAACAAAGATGCTTCTTTCTCATGCAGATTTCCCAGCCTGGTCCATGGTGATAGCTCAGTCCTTAGGACACTGTGATCTGGACCAGCCCCAGGACATTGTGGGACATAGGAACAGACATTCCCGTGACTCTAATCAACAATTTCAGAGCTGTCTGGTTAACACATGTGACATATTGTGGCCATACTTGTCTTCTTCCAACAGGATGATACATGGACACCATCCTAAAGGATATTGCCATCTTGCAAGGGAGAAGAATAAAACCAAATACAAGGCAAACCATGATTGTTGCCAAAATGAGATCCAAGAACATTTTGTGAGGCCAGTATCAGGGAAATCACAATTAAGGCAGCAGTGACAGCTTCCTAGGCATGAATGACATTGAACTGCCTCTGGATGGGCATTGAAGGGTGGAGAGGAATTTTCAAATTTAGCTCTATTAATTATAATTTTAACATAATCCAATTCCACTGTTTTGATTTGGAAAATAACATCTAAAGAAAAAAGACTGTTAATAATTTGGAGTACACAATTCTAGACACTTCCTATATAGAGACTATTTTACCAAACTGTGATAGTATCATATTATTTTGTAAACTAGGTTCCTTCCAGCCTTGTAAGTTGATTTCTCTTTCCAAAACAATGAACATGCATCTACATTATTTTGAATAGTTGCATAGATACTCTGTTTGGATATATAATTTGTGTAACCAATTTTCTATTGGTGGACATCCACGTGGTTTCCAGCCTTGTGAGGAGCAGCTTTAAACATGCATCAGTGTGCACATCCATAGTTATTTCCAAAGAATCAATTCCTGGAAGGCAAATTGCAGAGTCCAAGGGTATGTGCTATGTTAGGACTTTTAAAGACTATAGACTGTCAGGTTTCAATAGATCAGATTGCAACCAGAGCTGAACGTAGAAGAGGAGATGCATGCTGGAGGACCCCGCACAAACGAAGGCATGAACGCTGGGAAGCACAGCATGTTAATCTACTTTAAAGGTAAGCAAAACAGCATTCCAGTCCACACTGGTCATGATGGGATCAAGTCATTGAAGGAACTGTCTCCTGTTCAGGCATGAAAACTCAGCTCCCCTGCAACATCTAAATTCTACTTCCTCTTTACTTGTATGGTGCATGGGATACAGTAGGTGCATAATAAATGTTGGGCTGAACTGAGTCAACACAGAGGTCTATAACCCTGCTCCTCCTTCAAAGCCCTTTCAGCCTAGACTTGTGGGATAAAAATGCAACAAAGGAATCGACAGAGGGGCTTGATTTATCACAATTTTGTGATTAGGAAGGAAGAATTTCATCCTACAAACAACCACTTTTTTTCTGGCCATTTACATTCTCAATTTGGATTCTATAGCTTTTCAGAAGTGGAGGAAATATGTAATGGGATGAAAATGTGAAATACTAGTATGATCATTTATCATTTTCATTGAAGAGGGGTATTGATCCTCTGCAATGCTCGTCGGCCTGGGGATGCTCCCGGAATGTCAAGATTGCTCTCTTTTGACACACCCCCTCTCTGCTCTGCTGGGTCTTTGCGAGCCCCAAATGCTCTTCTCCGCACTGACATGAGCTCTCTGGAGACCAGCAAAGATCTCCCCATCCCCCACCCAGAGGGAGCGCCCCCTCTTCCTTCTCCAAATCTGCCCGCTGCTTTGAGGTCTGATTCTCAGGACCGCCCTCCTCCTCTCCCCCGACAAGAAGCCAGTGCCCACTGCTTTCCTTTTCTGCACCCACTTCTTCACACATGCAGAACCTCATGAGACCATGGGCTGCCATTCTGTCTCATTGGCCTCGACCTCAACAAAAGGTCTGTGTTTATTTTCTATTGTTGCTACAACAAATTACCACAAACCTAGTGGCTTAAGAGAAGGACCCAATACTCAGCGGGGTCTCCTGCTCAAGATCTCGTATGGTGTTGCCTGGGCTGGGCTCTCGTCTGGAAGCTCTAGGGAAATACTACTCCTAAGCCTGTTCAGGTTGTTGGCTGAATTCAGCTCCTCTCGGTTGTAGGACCGAGGCCCCAGTTCCCTGGCCGGCTGGCAGCCAGGGCCCTGTGTCTGCTGCCAGAAGCTGCCTGCGTTCATTACTGCTGCTTTCCCTGTGGTCCCCTCCAGCAACTGTGGGTCACATCTGTCTCCTGATTCCAATATCTCTGACTTCTGCTGCATCGCTCCAACTCCAGCTGGAGAAAGTTCTCTGCTTTTAAGGGCTCGTGTGGTTAGATTAGGCTACCTGAATAATCCAAGATAATCTCCCTATTTCAAGGTTTGTAACCTTATCACATCTGCGAAGTCCCTTTTGCCATGTAGCCTAACAAATTCACAGGTGCCAGGGATTAGAGCGTGGACATACAGAGGAGGGGGTGTTCTACCCTCCACCAGGGAGCGATGGCAGGAATTCCAGCCCTCCTCACTGCTGGCTCTCCCGCAAGCTCTAGCATGAGCCTGAAGTGTTTCATTGTGCCTGGCTTCACCCTCCTTTCCTCTGTGAAGCTCTCTCTGAGGTCCCTGGTTCCACCCACAGTTTAATAGGAAATTGGCTTTCGTGCAAATAATGCCAATTGTGTCTCCTTTTTATGTAGCACTTTGCAATTACTAAAGCGATTCAGGTGAGCAAACTGAAGCTCAGTGAGGGCAAGTCACATAGGGAATGAGAGCACTGACAGGTACAAGGTCACCGGCAAGGGCCACAAATAGGTCTCACATTTTCAGACTGTCACTCTTTCCAAATCTGGAAAATTCTCTGTGACCAGAAGCCAAGTAGCTAAGGAACATGTCATATCTTCCGGCTTCCCAAGAGAATCCCAAGGGAGAAGTCGGGGAGCCCGTGGAAGCCGGGCAGCCGTTGCTGGGCCCCCACGCTGGCGGAGCTCTCCCATAATGCACTCACACTCCGGTCACCGGCACGGCCTACAGGGACAGACCATCTTGGGAACGGCTTCCCTTCATTCTTCTAGCTGGTACCTGGCTCTGACGTGGCTTTGGCTAGTCTTGGGGTGACCATTTGAAAGACAGGAGAGAAAGTTAGAGAACCACGGAACAGTAGAGCCAGGAGGCAGTTTAGAGATCATCTAGTCCAAGCCTCTCAACCTGATTTTCCAGATGGGAAACTGAGTTCTCAGTACAGGGGTGGAGAGATTGCCCAGCCAAGTGGGTCATGACCAAGACCCGGCCATTCGGCCTTTCAGAGCAGAGTTCAGTCCTCAACCCCATGAGGTCTCCATCCTTTCTGTTCAGTCACCCTGTAAGCCTGGCTTTGCAAACCACAGTGTTATGGCTTGTGCATGCATGTGCACACAAGTGTGCTTGTTTGCGTACACCCACACACACACACGCACCTGCAATCTTAGTAGAGCATAAAGCGTGAGAGCCTGGACTCTAGAGTCAGGATATCTGGGTTCAAGTCCCTCCAATAGTAATCTTGGGCCAGTTACTTAACCTCTCCACACCTCAGTTTCCCTGTTTATAAAATCAGAATAGTAATAGTACCCACTTCATAGGGTTGTTCTGAAGAGCCCCTAAATTATCATATGTCAAGGGCTTAAAACAATGTCTAACACACAGCCAGTGTTGGGAAATGGTTTGCCATTGTGATTTCCAGAAAGGTTACTGTCATGCCTGCCTATTGTTCTCTTGGCTGGGAGATAATGATCTAATAAAAATAATAATCCCCTACAACAATACTCATAAACTGAAATGCCCAAAGGGATTGAGAATAGAAGTGAGCTGGGTGTAAGAAAAATTGTGTGACTCCCTCAAATCTATTCAATTTTCCATTTTGAAAGAGAAATGAACACAGGACAGTATTTCTCCACTATAGAAAAAACACCAGTGCAAGCACAGTGATGGATGGGTGACTGTACCGTGGCCTCAGTGTCAGGGACAACAGAGAGCGGTGAGGACTGGGGCAAACTGCAGGGCACTAGCCCCGTCTAGAGGCGTGACTGCTGCTCGGTTTAGCTGATTGCTGCCATGTAAAAATTCAGATCTGCAGTTGTCAGATCTCTTGATTTCTTTATTCAAGAGAGGCCAGAAATCTGCATTTTTTAAATGTAAAATGTCCCAATTATTAAATATTGGCTCAATTCTTTGAAAACATTGGCTGAGCCAAACAAAACATCTGTGAACCAGACTCAGCCACAGCTGCCAGTACTCAGTTTCTGCCTTATATTTATGTGCTGTAGTCACCATTTTACTTAATCCTGTGGTGACCATGTCAGTGTCATCGGGTTGCTACCAATGGCCCCATCTGGGGATGAGATAGAAAAAGACGCAGGGGTGGCAGCTCACGGCAGGTATCGGGCTGGGTAAAGAGATCTGAGATTATAAGGTGGATTCTCCAAAGAAGGCTGCAGCCCTGTTCCTGAGATGGGTCCTTTTGTCTCTGGGCCTCAGTTTCCCCGTTAGCAAAACAGGTAAAGAAAACCCATCCCGTCTGCAACTTTGGGCTCTTGTGAAGATGATGAAATCATGGGGGAGAAAGTACTAGCATGTAGGAAGGGCTCTTATCACAAAGTAACAATAATAACACAAAAAAGCACATACTTCTTTGAATCCTTCTCTGCCAAGGGAGACTTGGTAGATTTCAGAATAGTTTTCAACTCATATGCCAGACGATAACCCCAAAGCATTGTTTGCAATAGCAAGAAATTGGAAATGACTTAAATGCCCATTGATAAGGGAACAGATAAACAGAGAGTATGATCATCAGATGAAAAGTTACATGACATTTAAAAAGAATTAACTGTGTGTGTGTGTGTGTGTATGTGTGTGTGAAAACAACATGGCTTGACCATGAAAGCAATAGAGTGACAAAAGCAATTTGCAAAATAAGCACAGTATGATGACATTTAAGTAAAATTTTAAAACTCACCAGAAACTCTCTGCATTGTTCATGGGTACCCACTTATATATTAAGGTATATAAACTTAAGTGGGAAAGATGCGCTTTAAATTCAGGATAATGGCTGCCCCTGGGTAGCAGGGCAGGGGCCAGGACCAGGTGGAGTACAAAAGACTTTCAATTTTATCTGCAATGTATAGCTGAAAAAAAAAAAATCTGAAGCAAATGCAACAAAGTGTTAGCATCTGTTAATTCTAGTTAGTGAGTACATGGGGTTTTTTAAATTGCTTTCTGAACTTTTCTGCTTCAATATTTTTTATAATTTAGGGAAATGAAGAAAGTACGAGAAGGAGGGAGGGAGAAAGCAGGAAAAGGAGAGAGAAAGGAAAAAACCCACAGCACTCAAAGTCATATGTGGAGCTGGATCCCAAACTGAGGTCCAACTTGAGAGCCTTTGGAGGATAAAGGAACAATAGGACACAAGAAATCACTGCTGTGAGTGGGCCCCCTTTGCTCACAGCTACATCCATTTCCACAAAGGCTTCGCGAGGTTGAGTTATCAAGAATGCTCTTCATTTCTTAGAGTCTGAAAATGGTTAGGATCTTGGGCCAGTGGGTGGGTGGCTTGATTATGAATGTGGAATGTCATCGCTCACGTGGCTATTAGCTCAGCAAGGGGAAGAAAGGGAACCCAATCTCACCCCCAGATAACTGTCTTAAGACCTTTATCCCCAGATGATTTGAAATGCAGAGAGCTTCCACTTTGGGATAAGGTGGGATTGCAGGCACACTCTTGAAATTCACACCTAATTAGAAGGAAGGAAGCTCACAGTTCTTATATCAACCAAGGAAAGTGTCTCCTGGCTTTGAGAATGAGTGGTTTTTTCCCTGCTGAGCATAGCCTTAGAGTCAAGAGTAACAATGAAGGTGACAAATGAAGGGATGGCCTGTTTCTCCTGGGGCTTATTGAGGACCGTCACCACTTTAAGCTACGCCTTATTGCACACGTACTACCTGCCAGGCTCTGGGCTAAGTGCCTTTCATGGTGGGACACGTGCTGGTTTGGTTCCTTGTTCCCTCCTATTAAGGAGCACTTGTTCTCCTCCCCGTGTGTTTCTGGGGAAGCCATGTGATTGAAATGTGACTGAAGCCTGGCCGATCACAGTCCTCCGTCTTACTGGCAACAGTGATTAGTTCAAGAGCTGGGCAGGTGACCTGAGGGCTTAGAGGGAACTTCTCTGGAATTGCCAAGCAGATGCTGAAGGACACACTTTCTTGGCGTTCCCAAGCTGGTGCTGCTGTGGCCCTGTCCCTATCAAATGGGGAGGGCCTCTCTGCAGGGGGAGGGAAAGAAGCCAACACACAGAAAGGCAGAGACAAGCAGAGACAAGAGACAGATGCAGAGACAGTCATGGTGGTTCGATGTCTAGTTCTCAGGTCTAGATGCTGACTGAGCCTTTGGTCCCTCAGTTTCAATGGGCTACCTAATTATGCTCCAAACCGTAGGATCCAATCAATTCCTATCCCCACCCCCCGGCCTTCAGCAAGTTGGGATTCTGTTGCTTGCAACCAAAACATTCAGAAATTCAGACAATTACATCAGAATGTAAGATTCACTAGAATCTAATTGTTCAAGAACAGGGCCATGCCAGTCTCGTTCACTACTGTATACCCAGTACCAGGAGCAGTTCCCAGCCCATAATAGTTTCTCCAGAAATATTTGTTAAACGAATAAACAATAAGTGAGTATTACATCGTAAATTCCTTACACAAACTCTGATAAGGTGATGTTACTATTGGAAGCTCCAACTGGTAAGGTAAGAACTTAAAGTTCACCCAGCTGGCAGTGGCAGAGGTCAGCTTCTGATAAGGCTGTTAAACCTGGTGCTGTGTCGTCTGTCACCCTGACAGCCCCCTTCTAACTGGTCTCCTTACCTCTACTTATACAGGGAACCAGAGCGACCTCACAGGTCACACTAAATTCAATCACCCCCTGCTTGGAACCCTTCACTGGTGGCTGCGGGGCTGCCACCATCATTGCAGGGCGGATTCCACTGCAGGACTGTTCCCGTCGCTGCCCCTTTCCCACCGCCTTGGCCCTGCCCTTCCGCTGTGCCCAGCTTCCAGCCAGAGCTTTCCCGCCTGGTGATTTTCCCCCCAATTCTATGAATCTGTTCCAAGTTTCTGGTGAGTTATTGGATCCTCAGTTTTAAATCTTTTTCAGATGCAAGTAGTTTATTCTCATTAAGAGAAATCCTATCTTCTGCTTGTTTAACTCTGTCAGTTAAATCCGTTAAGTTTATTTGTGTTTGCCCAGTGGTAATTTTTATGGAGGGAACATCTGAAACCCTCTGCAGGGAGGAAGCTGAAGAAGCCCGTGGAGAGCCCCGGCTCTGTTACTGATTTCCCTGACATCTCCACCACCCAGAACAGCTCCTTCCGTCCACGGGAGGCTGGCCACAGGCTGCCCATCTCTGAATCTTTCTGAGTTTTGAATTTGCATAGGAACAGCCTCACTTGTGAGGTTTCGTATTGTGGGTTTTTTGTTTTTTTTTTTTTTTTGTGGTTGTTGCAAGGGCTTTCAGAGAGAGGTAGCCCTGAAGAGTTAGGTTTAATGATTTCTGATGCAACATTGGACACAGGCAGAAGAGACTGAGTTCCTGTTTTCTGCCTTCAGATGAGGAGAAAGGACACAGAATTGGTCCCTCTGGCTGTGATCACTCCCTCCTCAGAGCTCCTGCTGCACTTGGTACCTTTAACAGACTGCTGGCACTCACCCCTCAGGTCAGGCTCAAGAGCCTTATTGCCCTGCTAGATTCTGAAAGCCTTGAGTGAAGGCTTTGTACAATTTGTATACCCCCAAGTTTATCCAATAGGATGTCTAGAATATAGCAAACTCTTTATAGTGTTTAATGAATGATGAATGAATGAATGAATGAATGATTCCATGAACGTCATCCCCTGCATGCAGCCACTGACTTACCAGAATAGGTACTCTGCATAACTGAGACAACCAACCACATGTGCACAGCCCTAGGAGTTCCAGGGAAGTAATTATTGCTGCATTATCATGGCTCCTGTTTTTTTTCTTTTTTACATTTATTCCCTTATCTTCATTTTCTTTAAGGAAAAAAAATACCTAGTTAATCAAAAATTTTCTCCATTGGTTTTTTTCAATACAAATTGCAATTTCCACATGATGCAGAACAAAGATAACCACAATCACACAACCAGGCAGCTCAAAAAGATAAACTTTAGATTTCAGAGCAGAAAAGAAAACTCTAACAAAACTTTACCTGTCAACTCCCTTCATTCCCACTCAAGATTTTTAGAATCTCATTTTAACCATAATAATAGATTGAGCTTTCAGCTGTGAATTAGGCTGTCAAGATAGGTAGTGAGCTCTCCATTACTGAAGGTAAGCAAGTGAAGGTTGGATGACCACCAATGAGAAGAACAGAACAGAAAATAACTGACTACAATAGAGTGAAAAGTCCAAGAATGTACTCTAGAAACCCAGAAATGACAAATTCAACTCCATAACTGGTAGAAAAGGAGTAGTGGAAAATAGCATAAGATTTAGGCTTAGACAGTCTTGAGACTGAGTCTTGGCTCCAGTGATGAGTAGCTGTGTGACCTTGAGGAAGTTACATAACTTCTCTGATTAAACAAAATATACATTATAAAGGACCTAGCACAGTACCTGCCGTAGAGTGTGTTAAAATACGCTAGCTTTCTTTATTTGTTTTTGTAAAAGGAGGAATAGTATGGTCACAAAATTGACCAAGAATTCCTCCTAGCCCTGTAAGTATTCTCATTCATGATACGACGTTACCTCTCCTGCCATCTAGAGGTAGTTTCTGCTTTTCCCCTAGGGACTCTGGGTATGACCATGTGAAATGCTTTGGCCAATGAGGCATTGGCAAATGTGACACAAACTGAGACTTGAAAAGTACAACCCTGAAACTGACCACAGGAGAGAGCCTAGGCTAGCCTGCTGGGTGGGGAAGGACAAGTGGCTAGCTCTTCTGCTCACCCTAGCCAATAAGTGAGAGAGGCCATCTCAGACCTTGCAGTCCCCAGCTGACCCACTCTCTGACTGTAGAACGGCTTGATGGACTCACAGACTCCCGAGCATAACAAAATGATTGTTGTTTTCAGCCACTAGGTTTTGGGGTGCTTTGTTACACAGCAAAAGCTAACTATTACAAATAGATTAGAAAAATTACCTAATTAGAAATAATCAGGATACATGAGAACATGGAATTTTCTTTTCAGAAACTCACTTGATGGGTGACTTTGCCACAATGTAGATGTATCTCCTGACACAAGGGCCATCTGTGTGAATAGAATTGTCAAAACATAGCTGAATTGTCTGTCAGGCTTTTAGCCAATTCAATCTACAGGCATGCATGTGATGCCTAGAACAATGAATTTTAATGCCCAGGCTGCTAAACACAAGGAGAAATTTAAGCCATGTTTATACAAGTGCTGTGTTCCTAGGAGACCCTGCAGGTCCTCCTGGAGAGGGGACTGGCTGGGGACATCGCTGGTGTTTCCTCCTCTAGGAGAGGTGGCTGTGATCCCCCGGAAAAGCAGAGAAATAGTCAAACATTATTTAGGGTCCACTTTAATATTACCTAAAAAGCACCATTCATGTGCTTTGATGTCTCGGCTGGGTAGAAATAACACTTCCCTCATCAAAAAAGTTGTTTGATCCCTGAATTCTGGTTGTTTTTTTTTTTTTTCTTTTTAGATATTAAATCAGAGCATTTCAGTTTCCCCTGGGTAAGAAGCGATGAAAGGGGCAGTTGATTTAGTGAATAAAGTTATTTAACTTCATTATCATTGCAGCCCTCAACCGGGGACTGTCCCTTTTCTGTTGGCAATTCTGTGGTTCCTTCCCTAGCTGCTCCCAGCCCCCCGCAGCCCCCAGCCAGTCGTGACATCATCTCTCACATGATAACAGCAGCTTTTCTGCCCTCCAGGACCCTGGGTACACACACCAGGGTGTGAGCTTTTTAAAACATCAGCCGCGTGTGATGTCCTGCTCAGAGACCCGCCATAGCTCCCTATTGCCTGGGCCACTGAGACCCATCTCCTTTCTCTGCCGTATTAGTTTCCAGGGGCTGCTGTTACAAAGTCCCACAAACTGGGTGGCTTAAACAACAGAAATGCATTGCCTCGGAGGGAGAATCTGTTCTTCCCACTCCTCGCTCCTGGCAGCCTCAGGCATCCCTCCACCTTCCCTGTGCCTTCGCACCAGCTTCCCTCTACGCGAGTCTGTCTCTGTGTCATCCAAATGTCCCCTTTTCCATCAGGACGCAGTCATATTGGGTTAGGGCCCACCTTAATGACCTCATCCTAACCTGATCATCTTCAAAGACCCCATTTCCAAATAAGGTCACATTCACGGGTACTGAGGGGTCAGGACTGCAACATCTTTTGGAGGGGACACAATTCAACCCGTCACGACTGTGTTTTAAGACCCTTCCATAGGCTGAGCCCACACTCTCTGTCCCCAGACCCCCAGATGATCCCTGTGCCTTCAAAGCTTTAGCTCCGACACCGGTGGGCAGAGTTACATTGGAGTGCAAATTTCTCTTCTGCAACCTATCAGCCCATTTATCTGCTCTGTGCCTCAGTTTCTTCATCTTTAAGATGGGGATAATAATAGTACCTACCTCAGGGGGATCGTTGTGAGGGTTAAAGGAGTTTATGCAAATAAGGCTCTTTGAATAGTGCCCGGCTCCCCCGGGGTGAAGGTTAATTATTATAATTTTGGGTTTTTTTAAGTTTTCTCTCTTTTCTTTCTCTCCAATGAGGCTCACCTTTTCACTGTCCCCACATAGGAGGCTGTGGCCTCCCAATGTCACACTGCGAGTCCACAGGATTAAACCCCGACCTCTTCCCCCGAAGCCAGGCCGGCGCCCCCGCCTCGCCCTTCCCGGTGCCGCTCACACTCTTCCGGCCCCTTTCTGTGATCCCAAATCGTTCCCGGTTTGAGCCATGAAAACCTTCCTGTTGCTAAAAACCTAGCTTCCAGCTTGAGCTAGATGTGCCCTAAGCGTTCGCAGCCGTTGTTCTGTTCCGTGTTAATTTGTCACTCGGGGATACAGAGGGGACGGGAAAAGCATCGCGCCGGGTAATGGTGTGGCTCAGCCTTCATCAGCATACTAATTATTCCACACCTTTTTAATAGAGGAAGCATTAGCATTCCTAAACTGCGTAGGGGTCTGATTGAAATAATGTCTCCTGAATTACTTTTTCGTAAACCGAAAAAATAAATAACGAACCGGGAGCTCCCCAGACGCGGCATCATCCGGAGCTCCTGCCTGGCCAGGGTCCTAGCGGAGGCGCGAGAGGGGAGAGTGGCCGGGCTGGGGCTTGATTCGGCCCCACAGAGAGCAGGAGATGTTGCCTGTTCTTTCTGCTCCTCCTCCTCCCATCCTTCCACCTGGTGCTCAGCCCCCAGGGCCTGGCTCACTGAACACTCCTCCTTCAGGAAGCCTTCCTTGACTGCACCCTTTCCTGGATGCTTGTAGAATATGTGCCACCTGACTTGGTTCTTGATTCTCTAGGGTAATATCCCTGTTGTTTTATGTGGGTGGCCCTTGCCAGCTTGGGTGCAAATGGCTCCAAAACAAAGCCCTGTTAGAACCTTGTCTTGTCCTTTCTGTGGCTGCCCGCACAAACCCTGGCCCACAGTAAGTCTCTCTGTGCTGCTATTGACTTCGCTTGACAAAAAGGAAGACAGCCTGAAGTCTCAGCGTGTCAAGGACATTCCCACTTTCTCCCATTCCAGCTACCTCTCCAGAGCACTCAGCTAGCATCAGTGACTGTGGCGTTGAGCTTAATGACCAAGGAAGATTTTCCCAATAGCCAGTGGTCTGCTCAGGGAACGAGCTGCTTATAAGATACAAGGTTCCCCATCTCCAGGAACTTCAGAGCAGCAGAGGGGAGACCCTCCATGGCTCCAGTGTCCCATGGCTCCAGGGTCCTGTGACGCTGGGCTTCCATTCTATGTTTCATGTCATTCTTTGCAAAGGAAACACCAGCCTCCTTTTATCCATTTATTTATGTTTTAGCTGCCAGGCCATACGTTAAGAAGGAAATCTGTAGCTACTTTGTTAAAATTGGTACAAACAGAACATCTCACGTTTCGGAGCTGTCACTCCACTGAGAGTCATTCACATAAACAACGAGGTCCTCATGGGTTTGATGGCAACACAAACACCACTTGTGACTCAATTAAGGAAGCGGTAATTAAAAAGGGGGAACAGCATGCAGTCTCTCTCCAGTCGTATCTTCCCACTGAGGCCCGGGACGCTGGCGGGGGGGGGGGTGTGGAGGACTTACAGGGGATCTTTCTGGGGCCTGTTCCCGCCCTGGCCAGAGGTTGCTCGGGGTGAAGCAGGGACGGAGAAAAGATAGGGACACACAGCCCTTGACCTCAGCTAGGGACCCATCGCTCACCCCAGTACGTGTTAGAAGTTAACAGAGATTTTGATAAATTAACAAAGTGCACCCAAGGAGACAAAATGTTGCCTCCCGGAGATGGGCCACAGTTTCTTGGTTCTCAAATGATGACAGCCAGTATCTTTTATTTTTACTATGTTCCAGGCACTGTTGTGAACACAACAGTGGTATTAAGTCATAACAACCCCTTGAGAGAGCTGCCACTAGTAGCTCCATTTTTCCAGCTGAGGAAACTGAGGCACATGCCCAAGATCTTTCAGCTAAGAAGAGACAAAGCTAGGAGTTAAACTTGGGGAGTGTGGCTCTGAAACCTACCCCTTAGGCACTATAATCAACACCTTCCACTTTCTGAAATGCTCTGTCTTAGGCCTGGGCCCTCCTGGTAATAATCAGCTTTTCCATTTGTTAAACATTTACTCTGCACTTGACTTGGGGGATCTTATCTTATGAAGCATGTTCTCTAATTATCTCCATTTACAGATGGAGAAACAGAGGCTCTTGGAGATGAAATGCCATCCCTTGCCCAGCTGAGTGATAGAGCTGGAACCAAATCCATATCTACCTGTCTCCAGATATTCCACCCTGCATTTCTTACTTCCAGTTGTGAGTATTTGAAGGCCAAAGTGTAGACCGACAAGTTTTTTTATTTGTATCCTGCTAGGCTATGGGTGTGGGAAGAGAGGACCCAATAAGATGCTCCTGTCCTTGAGGACTGCTATGGATTGGACTGTATTCCCCCAAAATTCATATGTTGAAGCCCTAACCCCCAATGCGACTGTGTTTGGAGATAGAGCCGTTAGGAGGTAATTAGGGTTAAATGAGGTCATAAGGGTGGGGTCCTAATCCAATAGGAATGGTGGCCCTATAAGAAGAGGAAGATATCTTGGTATTGATCTTTCTATCTCCAGGAACATCCACCAAAGAAAGGCTCTGTGAGCACACAGCCAGAAGGCAGACATGACTAGACCCTGCCCATGCTGGCACACTGATCTTGGGCTTCCAGCCTCTGAAAATGTGAGGAAGTAAATTTCTGTTGTTTAAGCCACCCAGTCTATGGTATTTTGTTATGGCATCCTGAGTTGACTAATACAAGGGTCTTTTAATCTTTTTGAAGCATTAAGACCAATGCATTGTGGTAAGCAGAGACTGTGTCTGACCCACCATCCATCCTATGGTTGGACAGATAGACACATGGATGGATGGATGGATGGATGGATGGGTGGGTGGTTGTTTGGGTGGTTGGATGTATGATGGATAGGTAGATGGTTAGATGGGTAGAGGGGTGGATGGATAGGCAGATGGATGGGTAAATGAGTAGATAGGAGGATGGATGGATGGACAAATGGATGGATGGATGGACAGACAGATGGAAAGCTGGGTGTGCATGCCATTCACTCAGAGTTGAGGCAATGCCCCTGCATCAACACTGTTCTGGGGACTGTTCCAAATCCATCTTGGTAGCTTTTCCCACCGTTGCCTCTCAATTTTCATGGATGACTGAGAAAATGGAGAAGAGCCCTCCTGGGTGTCAAAGAATCTGGATGTTTCTCAGTAAGCTGTAGTTCTGATTGCAGGATCAGTGGATTAACATCAGTCCCACCCCACCACCCGCCCAGCCAGCTCTGACTAACACAAATACACAGAACAACCTCATCCTGAAATTACTCCAACATATTCTTTCAATTCTGTAAATCACATCCCCTGAGTTCAGGGCAGGATGCTGATTGGGAAGATTAACAGCTGGGGGAATCATGCTGGGCAGCCCAGATCCAGGCTTAGCTTGGGGCTTGGCAAACATTCTGCACACCTACTGTGTGCCAGCCCCCCCTTCCCCCGCGAGGGGTGCTGGGGCACAGAGGTGGAGAGGACGCCATACTTGCCCTGAAGAAGCGCTCCATCTGGGAAAGGTTTATGAAGCCTGTGCCTCTGTCTGCAGAGGGTGTCTCTGTTGACCCCCATGCCCGCCCACCTAGGTGAACCACAGGAAGACACTGCCCTCCTGGCACAGCAGCAAGAATGCACCGGCCAGGTTTTCCCAGGTAGGCAGTGACAAGCCTGGCTCAGCCTAGTAGCTCTGTGCCTTTGGCAACTCGCTGAACTTCCCTGGGACTATTTATCTCTAAAATGGAGATTTAAATGCAAGTACCCAGCTCACTGGGGCTGTCGGGGGCGTTTCGGGACATGATGCAGGTAAAACACTCAGCCCCAGGCTTGGGACGTGGAAAAGCTAGATGAACAGCAGCAGCTGTGATGGCCAGGAGGGAATGGAAGAAGAGGAGGAGGAGAAAAGGAAGAGGAAGAGAAGGAAGCAGAGAGGAAGGAGAAGAGGAGAATGTGGACACCCACGACTGCTCTGACTTGCCTTTATTTCTGGCCTCCCCACTTGGCTTAGCCAATCTGCTGTGGCAGCTGAGGGCAAGAAGGGCCTAGTCACCCAGAGCTCCCAGGCAGGGGGCTTCTCTCCCCCACGACAGTCCCTTCCTGCATCCCAACAGCCCTCAGGGCCCCAAGTATAAGGGGCTCCATAAACAAATCCATTTAAGGCAAGGTCATCATCTGGGCTGTAAATCAATAGGCTTCCATGGCCATTTGCAGAACGAAAGGCAAAGTCAGCTCCGGAAAATGCATCATGCAAGAGCGGCCAGGGGGCGGGAGCTGTCAGCTCCACTCAGCCAGCAGGAAAATCTATGCGTCCTCCTGGGCCCGGTGCTGGTGTCACCCAGGGCTGGCCACTTGGTCTCCTGCAAGAGCCCACAAGTGCCACGAGGCCGTAGCTGCTGTGAGTGTGTGTGAGTGTGTGTGTGTGTGTGTGTGTGTGTGGAGAGAGAGATTTGTTGTGGGTTTTTGTTGTTGTTTGTGTTTGTGTGTGCTTTTTTCTAAGAGGCCATCAGCATTCTGGCAGCGTCCTGAGAAATTCATCAAATTATTTAACCTTTGCTGGAATAAATAATACATGTGCTTTCTCAGGATTTATTCTGATTAAGCCGTTCTGGAGTGGTGCCAGGCCCGAGCCCGCCCTAGGAAAGGCAGGAAGGAGGCTGGTGGCACAGGATGGGAAATCAGGAGGCCAGCTGAGGGCTGGAGGGGAGGGGGCCGATGGGGACGGAGGGCCCTTGTGGCGGAGATGGACCCCTGCGAGCCCCTCCAGGTTGGTGGGTCGTTGAGGAAGAAGACGAGCACTGCCAGTCCCCGTCTCCCCACCTGCAGGCTGTCTGCCTCCCGCCAGCAGTGGAGAGAGAGCTGGATTGGGGGTCGGAGATGTGGCCTGGACTGCCGAATGACCTCCTGCATGTCCAGGAGGCTGAGAACCAGGTCGGCCTGGGTTTGAATCTGCTGTGCTCTGGCATCTGCATCCACGTGCACTTGCCCAGGCACTGCTTGCAAAGCGCAGCATCTGCCCACAGCGAGTGCTCAGGAGATACGAGGCTGGAACACATTAAACTGCTGATAGGAGACCAGCTGTAACCTCCAAGAGGACAGACATTTCATATGGCTCAACCTACAGATGCAAGTGGTGACAAAGACCACAAGCACTAACGCTGAGAGTTTGCCGTGTGTTCCACAAATAACCTCCTTTAAACTTCAGACCTATGAGGTCTATGCCATTATTATCATCCTCATTTTACATGTGGGGAAACTGAGGCCCAGAGAGGTCAGGGAACCTGCTGGAGGTCACCCAGCTGACGGAAGTGTTGAGCTTAGGATTTGAACCCAGTCTAGCCCCAGAGCTCCTTTCAATGATACACCACGACATCATTTCTGCTTCACCTTTCCCCGGAGGTCACTGCCACTGTGCGTGGGAGAGAGAAGACTCTAGATTTCAGATTCCATTGCTTACAAAGAGTAAATGGGAGAGAAGGAGATAAACTGCAATATCTGAGCCCATCACTGACATGAAATTTGCAAGGACTTGATTTCAAGGTGAATCTAGACAATTTAGAGACATCAAAAGGTGGGGATCCGAGTGTTTGGGATTGTTGCACACACAGAGTTATCAAAGGCCCCCAGAAAGGGTCTAGAGAGGACCTAGGAGCTTCCCACAGCAATCCCATCTCTAGTAAAAGGTTATGGAAGGTTCTCTCCAGGAAGAGGAGACACATTTTTGGCTTGTTGAGCACCAAGCATTGAAGCTGGTCAGTCCCAGAATTCAGTACAGAGGACCTAGGACAGAGCTGGGTGACCCCAGAGAAGAGGGGAGATCAGGCCTCACTTTCTGTCCCGGGGCCTCGGTTTCCTCTGTCGCTGAGTGGGTGGGTTGCCTTTTGCTGTAGCCTCTCTAGGCTGTACCGTTCTGTTGTCACCCTTCTGTACTGTCCCTGCATCTGTCTGCACAGCAAGCGGGAGCAGGCAGGGGCGCTGGGGCCGGTCTGCTTGGATTCCGATCCAGCTCCACCACTAGGCAGCTGTGTGGCCTTGGGCAGGTGACCACACCCCTTGGAGCTCATTTCATCATCTGCCACGATGGGGTAGTGGTAATTCCTACCTCTAGGCTGGTAGGTTTGGTTAAACAAGAAGATTCTGTAGAGCACCTCACTAGGAGTGGGGATTCCAGAAGCCGCAGCTGCTGTGCTGATGATCAAGAAGGCTTGGCCCAGGATGGAAGGAACAGACGAGAACATAAATACCAGAAGCCTGGGAGAGTGTCCAGAGGGGAGGCCGCAGGGGACCAGCTCAGACCCCAACCCCGCTGGGATCCAAATCTCGAAGGTCTGCAGGACAGAAGACCTCGGCCTTTCCATGACTGCCCAGTGGGCTCCGGTCCCTTGCTCAGGAGCAGAAACCTGGGGTTAGAAACATTCACAATCGCTCGACGATAAACCCCAAATAATCTTTCTTGAAACCACATATCATTTTCCTCTTAAAGAAACGAAATCTCTAATTAGAGTTTCCTCTGAACGTTTTCTCTTTGAAAAAAATTAAAAATGTATAAACCCTCCCGTATCGTGTATGTATATTTCATTGCTGCATAATTGGGATCTTTGTCAGTACCCGGGGTAGCGGGCGACAGCCTTTTAATCGGCTACAGATGCTAATGTAGGGAGAGACATTTTCCTCCTCTTTGCTCGACTGTTCCAGCCAGAGACTGGAGTCCTCCCTAATAAGTATTTATGTCAAAATCCTTTTTTGGGGAGTGGGGGGAGAGAGAGCAGCTGTAGCACAGTTGAAAGACGTGGCTCTGATTACAGTCGCCAGCCAAGGGGGGGGATCACTTTTAGAGTGAAACAGTGTTAATCAAGTTAATCACAAAACCCGCGCTATAATTGCTTCTGCTCTCAGACAAAATTTTACTTTTATCTAAATTACTAAAGTGAGGAGAGTGCAATCCACTCTAATTTAGCTTTTGAGCTAAGGAGAAAGCGTGTGTGGAAGGCTGGAGAGGTTTTTAAACATCAGGAGAACTCATGCTATGGAATTCAACTCTCCTCCTCCCTCCCTCCCTTCCTCCAAGACAGCTTAGCCCAGTGGTTGAAAGCCTGGACTCCTGGATCTACCACTGAAGGCTCTGTCCTCAGTTTCTTCATCTGTGAAATGGGGAAGATAACGGTACCTACCTCAGGATGTGGGGTGGATTAAATGAATTGACAAGGATGAAGTACTTGGCGTGTGTTTGACACGTGCACGTGTGCACACACACACTCCCAATGCTCGAAAAGTGTTAGTTGCTATTGTCACCCTCAACTTTCCTTCCTCCCTTTGAGCTGCCTCCTTCCCTCCCCTCCTCGCCTCTGAGTCCCACCTGTTACTAAGCAGCCACTCTGCAGGAGGCATGACCTACCTTTAGGGACCCACACTCTGGTTCACGATTAGTTCGAATACAAGGGTGACGTGAGTATGACCGCAAGAGAATACAGAAAAGAGCTAGGGGTTTGGACCAGAGGGGAATCCTTCTTCCAGAGGGGAAATCCAGAAGGGCTGCATGGAAAAGGTGGGATTGTAGCTGGGCATTGAATGACACTGCACATGTAGAGTTAGAAGGCTGGGGGAGTGAGGACTGGGGCCCACACTCCAGGCAGAAAGATCAGTGTGAGGAGAGGTCCGGAGGGACACGTGCAAGGAACAGACAGTACAGCTGTGGCAGCGCTAGGTGCCATCAGGTGGGACTCAGTCCTGACAACACGCCCAAGCTATCACTTCTGCCCCGGGCAGCCCTCCAGTTTCATCCAGGTCAGCTCTGCATGATGGCTGAAAAGAAATCTTACTTTTCTCAACTTCCAGGAGACCCCAGGTTGGATTCCATGATGGCCACACGCTGAGCCATACACAATCCTGTTGTCACTGGCTGCCATACCCCACCTGCCTTCCACCAGCCTCACTTTCTCCTACAGTGGCCTCTTGGGGTCTTCCAAATTCATACTTAGTCCAATGAGGACCTGATGTCATCCAACTTGCCCGGAAACACAGATTAGAGAAAACACACACAGTCAATTTAACTGGCAATTAAACAGGCTCCCCTATGTAATTAGCGTCAAGACAACTCACAATTACTACAGGGCGCACATTCGCAGCCGACACTCCACATTTATATAGAGCAACAATTACTGGGCGCTAATATCTTAATGGGAAGAGAAGGAAATTTGTGAAACCATTTCAAGGAGGCAGCCCATCCTGTCCCTTTGCACTGTAAATAACTCTTTTGTAACTGCAACTGTAAAATTAAAGAGGGAATGCTTGAAATGATGCAGAAGAAGAGAAATATTTACTCTATTGGAAGTAGCTGACTGCTATTTTGGGACGACTGATTTCAGGAGGCTAACTAGTTGCACCATCTTAGTAATAACAAACACCCGTTGCTGAGGGCTTCCCTCGCACCAGGCCCATTACGTACTTGATTGCATCTGGGTCTCACAACGACCTTCTCACAGAGATGAGGAACTGAGGTCCAGGAGGAGAAGCGGCTTGCCCACGGTCCTGCGGCTCAGGCAGCAGGATACAAACTCCAAAACCTTTGTGCAAAGCCACCTGCACACTGCTTCCGTCTGGTCTGTGCTTCCTGAGTTCTCACCGCAGTCCCAAACGCCAATTAGCAAATGGGGAGGCAGAGGTGTGGCGAGCGAGGGCTTGCCCGAGGCCATGCAGCAGGTCCCTAGCAGGGACAGGTTTCCCGCCATCTGCCCCCTTCCACTGACTCTATGGTTTATATGGAAAAGGATGCCTGGAGAAAACCACCCAAAGATGACCTCTCTGGTAACTCCATCTGCCCTAGAACTGCCTTGTTATGTCTGAGGTCCTTGTTCCCAGAGACAGGGAGGCCTGAGATGGCTTCAGGGTCAACAGATTCCATACAATGTGACCCAAACAAGGACGTGTGAGACCACCAAGCACCGCACCAGGCACACGGTAAGCATTTTCCTTTCTCTTCTCTTCTTCTAACATTTAGAAATATCCTGAAAAGGACAGCAGCCACCCTTTAAATTAGGAACCCAGCAATTAGGAATACTTGGCCAGACGTATATACAAGCTTAGCTCATCACAAGATTTTAGCAGTAAAATCTACTCACCCATAGCATATGTCAAGTTGGTGAATGTACTAGTTAGCTATTGCTGTGTAACAAACCTCCTCAAAACTCAGGAGCTTAAAACCAATGATGCATTATCACTCACCCATCTGCTGGTGAGCTGGGGCTTGGCTAACCTGGGCTGGGCTGGGTGCCTCTTCTTCTCCTTGCAGTCTGTGGCTCAGCCAGGCAGCTCTGCTCCATGTGTCTCTCAGGCTCCTTGCCCAGCGGATTGGCCAGGGCACAGTCTTCTCGTGGGACTGGCAGAGGCTGAAGAGTATGAGCAGAAACATGCCATGAAGGCCTAGGCTTGGGTCTCATACGGCGTCAGTTCTGGCCACATGCCACATGCCAATTCACGTGGCCAAACCCAAGTCACATGGCAAGGGGGTGGATAAAAGGAGGAATGAATAATTGGGAGGGAGGGGCACTCAAGTTACTACAGTGTCATAAAACAACAGTGAAGTCACGTTCTTGTTTAAAAATCAGTATTTGATGGGGAAGGAGCTGGCAGCTGGAGGGACATGACTTAAGGCTTCAATTTATGATTCTGTAAAATGGGAATAATCCCAACTAGCTCACAGGGCCATTGTGGGGTTTAAATGAGGCAATCCGTGTAATTTACCCAGCACCAATCATGCCTGACAAGTCACACACATTCAGTCAATAACCCACCACTGTCCCTAGGGTGACCAACTCATCCCGGTGTACCCACGAATGTCCATCCTGGGAACCGTCTCAGTCCTGGGCAAAGCAGGAGAGTTGGTCACCCTAATTATCTCATCACCAAAATGATACAAGCTAATCTTCACTTGCCAGGCATGCTGCTGGGTATGCGGGGTAAATTTTCTCACTTACCCCTTACAACCACCCTGCTCAGCAAGAGGCCACTATTTTGACGTGTGGCATCTGGGACTTGGGCAGCACTAGGGAATACACAGGACAAAGACGGATTTTTTTTCATGGATTCTTCCCTCAAAGGGCTGACAATCGAGGAAGAACAATTTGAAACACATGTCCAGTGACAACCGTGACACAAGGGAGAAACTGGAGAAATTGGGCTCAGTTTCTTCATCTACGAAATTCGGGCAAATCTAACTTCCCCAAGGATGGCAAGGTTGGGATTTTTTAAAATGAACATTCACGTTCCTTTACAGCCACTCTCTCTTGATAGCCACGGTTAAGAGTCTGGCTTTGGAAACGTAGAGAAAATTATGTCTGACCAGAGTTTCCTTGACAAAAGGAATTTGACTTAGTCCTCCCACTGGGGGTCTTGCTCTAAATATATTTGTTTACAGATTGGGAAACCTTTAAATCACCCGAGGGCTGGTGGAGGCTGTTTGGCCACTCTGCTCCCTGCAATCCTGGGAATGGGGAGGAACCTGCATTCCGGGTGCTCTGGGTAATGTCAGCACAACCCCAGTTGCTTAGAAATGGACACGAAATCAGACTTCGCGGACTTGATCATGCACCCCTCTCCTGGCAGCCCGGCCCTTCACTTTGACGTTTTCGTTGTTTTAAAAAGTTGTAGGCAAAGCAATTTATCACCAGAAACACAACACATGAATGGAGCATTACCCCAGGAAGACAATTTTGTACTCCGTGCCGATGTCTTCTGGAAGAGCTAAATCCATAAAGGGTATCGCAGCACGTTGGGCGGATGGTGGTTTTTGAGAACATCCGAAGGAGAGCTTGGGAGCTCAATGCCTCACGACCTCCACCTGTCGCAAAACCAGAGGGCTCACTGGCCAGATTTCAATTCACCTTCCCTTCAGCTAAGTTAGGTAGTGAGTGCTCACTGCCTGGTCTTACTGGCCAGACTCTGGCTCATTCTAGAGTCTGCAGGTTCATTCACGAACCCAGGCTCCTACGAGAGCTCTTGGTAGTGGGCCTCCACTCAGCTACAGAGATAAACAGGTTGGCCTTGGAGACGCTGAGCTGGACGCCTGCACAAACAATTGCAAGGCAACGTCAGCCTTGAGAGGTCCGAAGAGGGGGCCATGATATGTGTGATCATGGCAGGAGCGGAGGGGACAGGGAGTCAAGGGAGGCT
Organism: Lepilemur ruficaudatus; assembly: GCA_963574885.1. NCBI lineage: Eukaryota > Metazoa > Chordata > Mammalia > Primates > Lepilemuridae > Lepilemur > Lepilemur ruficaudatus. The sequence continues at coordinate 27,185 of CAUYRT010077239.1, forward strand.
TCCTGGAGGAGGCGATATTTGGGCTGAGCCCAGCATGTCCATAGCTCCTCCTCCAAGAAAGGAAAGCTAGGCTTTAATCCCAGGCCTGCTTTTTATGATTGGAGGCTTTAAGCAAGTCATCTAAGCTTTTCGGCCTCAGTTTCTTTACCTGCAAAATGGGGATGATGATTGTACCTAATTCATGGAGGTATCGTGGGGATTAAATAAGATAATGAGTATAATGCACTCAGAACATGTGATCACATATTTAACAAGTATTTACGAAACACTGACTCCATGCCCGGCAGTGTGCTGGGCAAAGTAGGTCCACAATAGGCAGAGGCAGCCCCAGGCCCCACGATGCCTATATGGTACCTGCACACAGTTTGGGTCCAATAAATGGTCATTGTCATCATTATCACTGCAGCCACCTCAACCCAAGGGGTCAGAGCAGGGCACAGAAGGAACACCAGCTAGGTGGCCACACATCCCCAAATTCCCTCGCCCTCAACTAGGAGGTGTTGAACGAAGGTTTTAACTGCCTCATCTTCAAAATGAGAAGGAGGAAATTGTTCTCTAAAAGCAGGAAGTTAACCCAGCTTTCACACAGCAAAACCCAAGTGAATGGCAGGCTCCAAGGTGGAAAGAAGTCTTGGGCTGGAGGATCCTAGAGTTCACCCCGATTTCCACCCTCACGGTAATGATTCCTCCACCTCCCCACTGGCCACTGGCTGCTGACTATTCATGGTGCCTGGGTGCTTGCCTGGCCTGGTTTCAGTCCCCTACACCCTGGGAAGTACCCCATGAGATGCTTTATTTCAGTGCTCCTGAAACCTTAGCAGGCGCTGGACTCACCAGGAGGATTGTCAAACACCCCTGGAGTTTCTGATCCCAGTAGATCTGGGCTGGGGCCCCCAAATTTGCATTTCCAACATGTCCCCAAGTAATACTGATGTTGCTGGCTCAGGGACCATTGGCTTAGAACATTATCCCTATTTTACAGGTGGGGAAACTGAGGCTCTGAGAGGTAAAGCAATGAGCCCACTCACCCAACTAGAAAGGAGCAGGGCCTATGGTGTGATCCGCTGACTTGGTTTGCTTAGGACTGGGGGGTTTCCAGGGACATGGGACTTGCAGTGCTAAAGCCAGGGCAGTCCCAGGCAAACCAGGGTGGCTGGTGACAGGAAGGGTGTGTGGAGGGAACAGCAGGATGCAGGCAAGGGCGCTGCATTAGGAAGGTGTGCAGAGAGGCAGAGAGAAGACAGTCCAGTGGGCAGAAAAGGACACATGAGGCAGGGAGGTGGCCAGAGAGCTAGGCTGGGACCCAACTGCAAGACTTGGGATTTTATCCCAAAGGCGATGAGAACCTTTGAAGGATTTCACGCACAGGGTGACACGGTCCACTCGAAGGTCACTCTTCGTCTCCAGTGTGCCTGGATGTCCCTGGTCGGGCACAGTCGTCCATGGAGAACCGTCCCTGGGAGACTGCCTTACTTTTAGCCAACTGTCCAGATTATTTGGGGTGGGGAGACTGGTAGATGGAGCAGACACAGGAGGCAGAGTGGGTTCAAGTGGGTTGAGAGATTTGGAGGACCTGGAGTCCCCAAATCCCCCCCCTCTGCTTTACACTCCATCCCCATCGCCACTGGACTGGGTGCAGGGATTGAGTTGTCGCACCGGACGGCCTCGTGAGCAATTGTAATTAAAGGTCTGTCAATGTTTCCACTGGAAAGGCAATTTTCCCAGGGCATCTGATTTTTTTTTTCTTCCTCTCTTTCTTTCCTGGGTATAACAGAGCCCAGGCAGGGCCTACTGATTGTGCATGCAAGACAGGTCCCGAGGTCGTTATGCGAGTGTTAATGTTCCGTTACAATATACAGTAATGAATTGGGACTTTCAGAGTAATAGCAGTCTGTGCTATTGGCCAAAATGAGTGTATTCATCTTCATTTTTAACATCTATTGCCTTGGAGAAGCTTTTATAATTAAATGTTTGGTTGCACCAGCAAATAAAAGGAAGGAAGTTTACTTCCATGAAAAGAAAGGACCTTCCTATACTCATCCAGCAACGGTCCTGGCCTTGAAAACAAAGGTGGCTGCTTCTGCTTTACCCACAGTTGTAGTGAGAGTCAGATTTCAGTCCACTCTTTGTAGGAATTTTATGATGATTACAATAATCTGGCAATAGACCAGACTTCTTTTTGAGGTAGTGAGTTCCCCATATCTGGTGGTATTCAAGCACAGCCTGTAAACTGATGAGCTGTAGAGGAGATTCCATCATTAGAGAAGGGTTTCTTATTCTCGAGGTACAGGGATTTGAGGATGAGACCAGCACAGGAGCGTCTTTTAGCGTGAGCTGCAAGGAAGGTTACATGGGGATTTTTTTACCAGTTTACATGACTTTAGTGGCACCTTCCTGGTAACTGATGATGTGCTCCTCTTAGATGACTCATCCACTCTGCTTTTTTCCAGTCACTAATTCCTGAAGGCTTGGCAATGTGATGAATTTTTCTGAGTCACTGTATATATACTTCAGAGTAATAAAGTGGAATCTTCCTTAACCTAATTCTAAACTTCAGACCTGTTGCTCTTCTGACGGGCCCTCCCAAGCTCGGTGAGGTTTGGCAGAATTTTCCTCTGTGTTCCTAGGAAAAGCCTCCAGAGAGTGGGTGAAGGAAGGTGGCTGGGACAGTTGAGAAGGATTCCGTGGCATCCGTCCCTTCTCTATTTACTACAGAGTGACCTCAGCTCAGAATGGCATCTCCACCTCCCTCCACACGTCCTCAGTCAGCTGCGAGCAGATGCTGGATTGTTTGAGAACCGCTGCAGGGATTTTTGGAAAGTTCAGGGCTCTCCACGGTTTCCTGGTTGCGTGAATGAACTGTAAGGGAAAGTCGGGCTCAGTCTTTATGAAAGCCCTGCTGACCTCTGTGCAGGGGCCCCAGTGCCATCGAAGGCTTTGCCGTCCCTCCTCCAACGTCCCCGTGGAGGGCCACGGCTGGCAGAGCCCAAGTTGGCAGGCAAGGAGGAGGCAGGCCCTGTCCTGGTGGTGTGTCCTGCCTATTTGCTCTCCTGTCTTTCTCCCACGACACTGTGGCTTCTCTACTTTACTCTCTGTGCCCTGTGCCGCCTAGCTCAGGGCCTGGCACCAGGTAAGCACCCATGAAATGTTTGCCAGTGAATGAATGAATACCACATCCTCTTGCCCCCTGAAGTTAGTTAAAACATAGCTTTCAATCCTTTTCTTCTTCTCTCTCTCTTCCTCATTTAAGAGCATCTAATTGCACCCAAACCATGATAATCTGGGGTGTTTGCCACCCTTTCTAGCTGACAAAACCCTTTCACATCCATCATCTTGTCTGATCTGCCCATTTTAAGGTGAGGAAACTGAGGCACAGAGTCTCTGGGGCAGGAGGTAACACAGAGAGGAGCCCGGTCCCGATTCCACAACCAAAGTGCTGGTGACAATGTGACCGTGTCCTGAGAAAGCAGCTGCCACAGAGGGGCCCACCCCTCATTTCCATCTTGCTCAGACCACCCACGCTTTGGCCCCTGCCTTCCCCTTCTGATGTCCTCACAATTGCTCCAAGACTCGCTCTGCAAGGGCTTTTCCTATGTAGGCAATTACCTGAGTTCATATGGTTAATTGAAATATTCCTTTTCCTAGAGTTTTAATTCATCCAGCGTAGTTTCAGGAGCCACAGATAATAAGACCTAATTTATAATTAGGGCTTATCAAGAATCAGCTAATTTCTAGACCCCTGATTCCCAGGGAGGGAGTGCAGAGAGGGGGCTTCTCTTCCCTTTCCAGGGAGTTGCTCCCCACAAAGCTCCAAGAGGCACCAGGGAGGGAGGAGAACTAATTGGGAGCTGGCCCTCCATCTCGGACAATTTATTAATTGGATTATGGGAAGTCTCAGGCCCCAGGCAAATCCCAAGGAGGCACTGCTGCCTCCCCTGGTTTACTGTGAGAATGTTAGACACAAAGACATGAGACCGGAGTTCCATTCAGGAGCTGGGAATCCTTAAATAAATCACTGAACACAGCCTAGCCTCAGCTTCCCTAGCAATACAATGGCTGGGATCACCCCTGCCCTGCTGACCTCTCAGAGCTCACCTGGGAATTGCATGAGATGATCGAGCAGGTACATTTCAGGAGCTGTCATGATTGCTCCCAGGGCCTGTGTGCCTGGGATGGGCCCAACACATAGTAGGAAAGGGTGTTCTAACCCAGGAAACCGTATCTCAGAGCAATTGAGACTGGCCAAGACCTCACAGGCCGTAAGAGTTGGGATCTGACTCCAACCCCAGTTGTTCTTGTGCCTGCTTTCCTGAGTCTTGGGCTCCAGTCTCCTGTTGCTTACCTACTTCAAGTTCCACTTTTCCCCAGAAGCCTCTTGAACATCCACCCGACCAGTTTGAGTGTCAGGAAGGGGTTTTGCAGAAATAGTGGAAGGAGAATGACTTTGAAATCACACAGGCCTGGTTTCAAACTCATACTCTGCCCTTGACTAGCTGTGTAAGTCAGGATCCCTTTGGTTGCATGTGACAGAAACCCAATGAGCTTAAGCTAAAAAGAAATGTTAGCTAATACATCCCAAAATTCCAGAGTTACTAGCTTTAGGTATGGTTAGATGCAGGAGTTCCACAATGATGACAGAGCCCACTTTCTGCCTCCAGCTCTTACCTGTTATTTTCTCTATGTTCATTCTCCAGCAGGGTTTCACCAGTGGTGGGAGAAATGGAGGTGGCCCATCCCTGGGGGGAGGGAAAGAAGGTGGAATGAGCCCACGGCATAGACTGAGCAGGATTCCCATGGAGCAGAGAAGAGCGGTTCCATAAAGAAAGGGAGATTGGGAGGACAAAAAGCCAGGTAGTCTCAAGCTAATCCCCTATCCTGTCCGATTCTGTTTTCTCATCTGTGCAATAGTATCAACAGCCATGTTGCAAGATACAAGATTAATACACAAAACTCTATTGTATTTCTATACACAAGCAATAAACAATCCAAAAGGAAATCTTTTAAAAATTCCACTTATAGCAGCTTCAAAAAGAATAAAATATTCAGGAATAAATTTAACAAAAGAAGTGTGAGACTTGCACACAAAAACTAAAAACACTGTTGAAAGAAATTAAAGAAGACATGAGTGTAAAGACAGCTTGTGTTCACAGAAGACTTAATAGTGTTAAGATGGCAATGCTCATCAAGTTGATCTACACATCAGTGCAAGCCCTGCAAATCTCCAACTGATTTTTCTTCAGAAATTGAAAAGCTGATCCTAAAATTCACATGGAAATGCAAGGAACTGAAAATAGCCAAAACAATCTTGAAAAAGAAAAGTTGGAGAACTCACGCTTACCAATTTCAAAACTTTCTCCAAAACTACAGTAATGAAAACAATGTAGTTCCAGCATGGGATAGACATACGAATCAATGGCACAGAATTGAGGGTACAGAAATAAACCCATGTGTCAATGGCCGACTGCTGCTCAACAAGGGCGCTGAGACAATTAAATGGGGAAAGAATAGACTTTTCAATAAATGCGCTCAGACACTTGCCCATCCACAAGTAAAAGAAGGAAGCTGGACAACTACCTCACACATAAAAAAAAATTAACTGAAAATGGTTCATAAATCTAAGAGCTGAAACTATAAAACTCTCAGGAGAAAATGGAGGTGTAAATCTTTGTGACTTTGGATTATGCAATAGTTTCTTAGATATGGCAGCAAATAAATTGGAATTCATCAAAAATGAAAACATTTAATTTTTAATTAAAAGGAAGTGACAAAGAGAATGGGAGAGAATATTTGCAGATCATGCATCTGATAAGAGAATTGTATATAGAATATATAAAGAAATAGTATAATTCAATAAAAAAGTAACCCAATTAAAAATTGGATTTTAACCAAATATCAAAATATACGAATACACATTTTTCCAAAGAAGATATACAAATGACCAATAAGCACATGAAAAGATGCTCTACATCATTAGTCACTAGAGAAATGCAAATCAGAACCACAGTGTGAAGCAACTTCACATCCACCAGGATGGCCACTATCAAATAGATGGGCAAAGACAAGCATTGGTGAAGATGTGAACAAACTGGAACCTTCATTAGTTGCCGGTGGGTACAATGGTACAGCCACTTTGGAAAAGAGTGTGGCAGTTCTCCAAAAGGCTAAACACAGGGGGCTGGGCATGGCGGCTCATGCCTGTAATCCCAGCACTTTGGGAGGCCAAGGTGAGAGGACCACTTGAGCCCAGGAGTTCAAGACCAGCCTGGGCAACATAGCAAGACCTCATTGCTATAAAAAAAAAATTATTTTATTTTATTTTTTTATTTTTTATTTTTTATTTTTTTGAGACAGAGTCTCATTTTGTTGCCTGGACTAGAGTGCTGTGGCATCAGCCTAGCTCACAGCAACCTCAAACTCCTGGGCTCAAGCGATCCTTCTGCCTCAGCCTCCCGAGCAGCTAGGACTACAGGCATGCACCACCATGCCCGGCTAATATTTTCTATATATTTTTAGTTGGCCAATTAATTTCTTTCTATTTTTAGTAGAGACGGGGTCTCGCTCTTGCTCAGGCTGGTTTTGAACTCCTGACCTTGAGCAATCCACCCACCATGGCCTCCCAGAGTGCTAAGATTACCGATTTGAGCCACTGCGCCTGGCCTCAAAAAAAATTTAAAAATAAGCCGGGCGT
>CAUYRT010077240.1:0-16958 GCA_963574885.1 Lepilemur ruficaudatus
GTGGATCGCTCAAGGTCAGGAGTTCGAAACCACCCTGAGCAAGAGCAAGACCTCGTCTCTACTATAAATAGAAATAAATTAATTGGCCAACTAAAAGTATATATAAAAAAAATTAGCCGGGCATGGTGGCACATGCCTGTAGTCCCAGCTACTTGGGAGGCTGAGGCAGGAGGATCGCTTGAGCCCAGGAGTTTGAGGTTGCTGTGAGCTAGGCTGACGCCGTGGCACTCACTCTAGCTTGGGCAACAGAGTGAGACACTGTCTCCGTGGCACTCACTCTAGCTTGGGCAACAGAGTGAGACACTGTCTCAAAAAAAAAAAAAAAAAAAATTTCAAGAGGGCGACAGCAGAGCCTAAAGCCGAGCATAGGGCCCTTCTACGTGTGGAGCCCTGTGCAGCTACGCAGGTTGCACACGCCTGGAGGTGGCCCTGCCTGCTGCCAGGACACCACTTTCAGGCCAGGAAGGGACAGGTGTAGCCTGCCCAGTCCACCTTTTTTTTCTTAGCTTCTCCCAGGGGCCTGTCTTTAACCAGCTCCTCTGACCCGAACCTCAGCGGCAGCTTCCCCACAAGCGTCCAGGCCCTTCCTGGAGAGCGGGCTTGGGCGCGCTGCCTGCCCGGCCAGCAGGACCTGTCCAGGCTTCACCTCAGGCAGGAATCTCCCATCTTTGGGGACTGCTGTCTCACACTGGCCTATTGTCTCTCCCCAGACCCACAGCCAGGACATCGAGAAGCTGAAGAGCCAGTACCGAGCCCTGGCACGGGACAGCGCCCAGGCCAGGCGCAAGTTCCAGGAGGCCAGCAAAGGTCTGCCGCTTCCCTTGCTGGCCCGGGAGCGGGGGCTGCCCAGGCCTCCGTGCTGTCACCCACTCCCCTTACCTCCCACCCAACAGACAAGGACCGCGACAAGGCCAAGGACAAGTACGTGCGCAGCCTGTGGAAGCTCTTTGCCCACCACAACCGCTACGTGCTGGGCGTGCAGGCCGCGCAGCTGCACCACCGGCACCACCACCAGCTGCTGCTGCCCGGCCTGCTGCAGTCGCTGCAGGACCTGCACGAGGAGATGGCGTGCATCCTGTAAGCCCACCCCACCTGCAGCCCTAAGCCCTGCCGCCAGGCCCCGAGGAAGGGCCCAGAATATTCAGTGCTATAAAAATGTTGGCCACGTAATCACGGGAGCTGGGCCGGGGACCCGAGCTGGTAGCGTACATGGAGCTGCGTTATTCCAGGGCCCCACCTCGGGGTTTTATCACCTCCACTGAGCACTGTCCTAGGCTCTGGGTTACAGCAGACCACGACGGAGACAAACTGTCCTCAGGGATCTTTCGAGTTGGTGGAGAAAGGAAAGAGTCAGTGAGTGAAACAGGGAACATAGCAGAAGGGTAATTGCCATGGGGAAAAATCCTGCGAGGGAAGGAGATTGGGAGTGCCGAGGGCAGGGGGGAGGCGACAGTTGTACACAGTGGTCTGGGACAGCCTCTGAGAGGGGGGATGTTCACACAGAGATTCCTGAGAAAGGTACGGGAGTGAGCCAGGGGGCTATCTGGAGAAAGACCATTTCAGAAAGAACAGCAGGTGCATAGGCCCTGAGCACGGGCCGCTGGGTGATGGAGGGTCCAACAGGCTGTCGTGAGGACAGTGGCTCTGGGTGAACAAGAGGAGTGACATGATCTGACCTCTGTTTTAATAAGGTCACTCTGGCCGCCGTGCTGAGAATAGGCTTCAGGCGCAAGGACAGGGGCGGGGGGCAGATAGCAGGCTCTGCACTTACCCAGACCAGAGATCGTGGCCGCCCAGGCCAGGGAGGTAGTGAGGGAGGTGAGATGTGATCGGGTCCTGGGTACATTTCCAAGGCGGAGCCGATTGGGTTTCCCTTTGGGCTGGAAAGGGAGCGTGAGATGGAGGAGTCAGGGAGGACTCCAGGGGTTTGCATGGAGCACCTGGCAGACGGGTCTGCCATTAACTTGTGCGGAGAAGGCTGTGGGAGGAAGAGTTTTTGGAGACAAGAGTTGGGGCGTCTGAGAGGGGTTCACAAGGACATTTTGAGCGGGTGAATGAATACAAGAGCCGAGCTCAGGGGAGGTGCTGGGACTGGTGGGTGTAGACCGGATCGCAGCACGTTGATGGCTCCCATGGCAGGGCCTGAGCCCCAGCTGTTGGGAAGGCTGGCGGGCAGGATGGTTGTAGCTCATGTTACTGAGCACCTCCTGTACGCCAGACACCGCACGCAGGATCCCAGTGGGTCCTCGTTGCAGCTCCCGGCATCTCTGTCCTACACATCAGGGCTCTAATTTGCCTAGTCGCGTGGCCAGCGTGGTCAACCCCAGCACTGACTCCAAACCCAGTGTCCCTGGCCCAAACTGTCCAGCCCTGCCCAGCCTGAGGTCCCCCTGACTGGGTCCCACCTGGGGGCAGGAAGGAGATCCTGCAGGAGTACCTGGAGCTCAGCAGTCTGGTGCAGGAGGAGGTGGTAGCCATTCACCACGCCATGGCTGCAGCTGCCGCCCGCATCCAGCCCGAGGCCGAGTACCAAGGCTTCCTGCGACAGTACGGGTAAGCCTGTCCTTGCTCCTGCAGGGCTCCAGGGCCACTGGCTTGTTCGCTGACGGGGCACTGCCGCCCACAGGTCCGCACCTGACGTCCCACCCTGCGTCACCTTCGACGAGTCTCTGCTTGAGGAAGGTGAAGCGCTGGAGCCCGGGGAGCTGCAGCTGAATGAGCTGACAGTGGAGAGCGTGCAGCACACGTGTGTGGGGCGCGGCGGGGACGGGGCTCCCGGCGAGTGCGGGGGCTCGTGTGGGCAGGGCCGGGCAGTGGATGCCCCCGCACGGAGCCACCTCCAGGGCTTGGCTCTGCAGGGATGCATCTGGGGGACTCAGCTCTAACCTAGCCCTTCCCTTGGGTACAGGCTGACCTCAGTGACAGATGAACTGGCTGTAGCCTCTGAGTCAGTGCTCAGCCGGCAGGAGCTGGTCACTCAGCTGCAGCGTGAGCTCCAGAACGAGGAGCAGAACACCCACCCGCGGGGGCGGTGAGTGGGGCCTCCCGCAGCAGCATCCTGGCCGCCCTCCCCGCTGCTGGCTGCCCGCTGCAGACGGAGCCTGTCTCACCCTCCTCCCGCCTGGCCCTGCCCGCAGGGTGCAGCTGCTGGGCAAGAGGCAGGCGCTGCTGGAGGCACTGCAGGGGCTACAGGTGGCTCTGTGCAGCCAGGCCAAGCTGCAGGCCCAGCACGAGCTGCTGCAGGCCAAGCTGGCGCAGCTGGGCCCCGGCGAGCCCCCGCCCGTGCTGCTGCTGCAGGACGACCGCCACTCCACGTCGTCCTCGGTGAGCCACCCGCCCGCCGCCACTGCCTGCCAGCCAGGCCTGCCAGCCGGGGCTCTGCTCCTCATTTTCGCCCTCCCCCTCCCCTCCCAAGCCTGGTCACCCGCTGACGTCTGTCCCTGGCCTCAGGAGCAGGAGCGAGATGGGGGAAGGACGCCCACACTGGAGATCCTTAAGAGCCACATCTCTGGAATCTTCCGCCCCAAGTTCTCGGTGAGTGGTGCCCAGCTGGGGCCTGCAGCTCTGCCCATCCCTAAGGGGTGGGCCAGGCCGGAGGTCTCAGAGATGCTCCCCCAGACTCCCCACCGTGGTATTTGGGTTTAATCACTGGGGATGCCCCGGAGAGGAGGCTCTGCCCAGGCCACTTTTATTGGGCAGTTCCTCTCTTCCCTGGGATTCCAGGCTGCAGACGTCCCCAGGCCCTGCCACCTGTGGGCCCCCTCCCTCCCTGCCAGCATTGTGTGCTACAGGGACCAGTAGCCTTGGTCTCCCATGGCTCTCCCTGCTCCAGGAGTGGCCAGGCACCTGTGGCCTGGAGGACGAGGCACCAGCTTGGTTTGGGGTCGGCCAGCCTGGGCTTCCCATCCCAGCTGTGGCCAGTGTGGTCCTGGGCCATTCCACTACTCCTCCAGGGGCCTGTGGACGGCTCTACGTGCTGCTCGGTGGCTGTGAGGACTAAGGGCATGTGGGGGTGGGGCGAGAGACCCCGGCTGGCCCAGTGCCTACCCAGACATCTGGCTGAGTGATCCCCCTCGGGCCTCCCCCGGCCCTGCGCAGCTCCCCCCACCGCTGCAGCTCGTTCCTGAGGTGCAGAAGCCCCTGCACGAGCAGCTGTGGTACCACGGGGCCATCCCGCGGGCGGAGGTGGCTGAGCTGCTGACTCACTCTGGGGACTTCCTGGTGCGGGAGAGCCAGGGCAAGCAGGAGTACGTGCTGTCAGTGCTGTGGGACGGTCTGCCCCGGCACTTCATCATCCAGTCCTCCGACGTGAGTGGGGCCGCGCCCCAAGACTTCCAGGCCCCGCTGCCCTGTCCTTGCCCTCCCCAAGGGGAATGACCTCGCCAGGGTGGGAAGTAGCTGCTGCACCTTCCATGCCTCCCTAGCAGGACTGGAAGGGGCCACAGAGACCACCTGGTCCCTGCACCAAAATAGGGGCTTAAGTGTATGTCCTCCCCCGAAGAGGAGGTAGTAGGATGTCGTGCTTCGTCAGATGGTGCCTTTTCTAGAGGTCTTTCTGCCCCTCTTCCCCGCTGGTCTCCCTGTCCTCTCCCAGGGCTCAGGCCCCTCAGATGGAGGCCACTGACCCCGGGTCACCCCGCCCCATGCAGAACCTGTTCCGGCTGGAAGGGGACGGCTTCCCCAGCATTCCGTTGCTCATCGACCACCTGCTGTGCTCCCAGCAGCCCCTCACCAAGAAGAGTGGCGTCGTCCTGCACAGGGCCGTGCCCAAGGTGAGCCAGGCCCAGCCCGGCCTGTGCACCTATGACAGGGCTTGGTGGGGGTGGGGTGCACAGGCCAGGCCCTGCCCAGGATCAGAGCAGGAAGGGCTTTCCCGGTCCCCAGGCCACAGGCAGGGGATGAAGTGAGCCCTCACTCCCCAGGTGGCCAGCCCCCTCTAGGTGTGGCCTGTGAAGGCCATGGGCTGGGCTGGTGCTCAGGGCACCTGCCTGGTCCCCAAAGCCATCTAAGTGTGCTCTTGATATGGTCCAACCCCACGGAACAGACCAACACACCGCAGCTGCAGGACACGAAGGACCCTGCACAGGTGGGAGAGACGTTCAGCCTTCTCTTCACTGGCTTCTGACCCCTCACCCCTCCTCTCCCCCAGGACAAGTGGGTGCTGAACCACGAGGACCTGGTGCTGGGCGAGCAGATCGGGCGGGTGAGTGCGCCTCCGCCCAGCCCCGGCTCTGCCAGCCCCTCACCACCCCTTCCCTCTAGCCCACACCCTGAGTCTCACCCGAGACCCCCTCCAGAGACCTGTTTGGCCTCCCTGCCTCAGCTGATTCTGTGCCCCCAACACCCTGCCCAGCTACTGCCATGTGCTGTCCTGCAGGAATGGGACAGTGCCCACCCTGCCAACTCCCGGGGGACAGCGCTCCCCGGCACCCCTGGGCCGCGGTGAATGCGAGTGATAAGATGCCTGCTTAGGAAAGAAGTCACTTTCCTAAAGTTCAGAGTGCCGTTCGAGGCCAGAGAAAAGTGATTTTTGAGTTTTCCATGTCACTTTTGTCAGTGAAGGTGGCATGCCAGAGGTGACTCTCCCTGCGTCCCCACGTGCAGTCTGTCAGTTCCCCAGTTGGGGCAAACTGCCAGAGAGCTGGCGGTGGGGACAAGTGTGCTCTCGGGGCTGAGGGAAGGGCAGCTGGGGACAGGGCAGGCTGTCTGCTGGAGCAAAGAAGGGATTGGTGGGAGAGCTTTGGTGGGAGCCCAGGACCGTTTCAGGGGAATTTCGGCGAGGTGTTCAGCGGACGCCTGCGGGCCGACAACACCCTGGTGGCGGTGAAGTCCTGTCGAGAGACGCTCCCCCCTGAACTCAAGGCCAAGTTTCTGCAGGAAGCAAGGTGGGTGATAGAATACTGACCAGCACGAAGGGCTTCCTCTGTCGCGGCACAGTGTGAAGTGCTTGGCTTCGGTGGTGTCGATTGATCCCGAGACCACAAGCAGGTAGCACCCCGACAGTGTCGGGGGCTTAGCACCCCAGCATCCGGCCCAAGGTCACACGTCCAGGTCTGCCGGCCACAGAGACCAAGCTCTCCTCTGTGGTGGCCTTCTCCCATTCTCCCGTGCTCCGGGGGTCCCCGGCGGGAGGTGGGCTCAGGCCGGGCTGAGTTGCAGCACCCCCCAGGATCCTGAAGCAGTACAGTCACCCCAACATCGTGCGGCTCATTGGCGTCTGCACCCAGAAGCAGCCCATCTACATCGTCATGGAGCTTGTGCAGGGTGAGCGCAGCGTGCTGACCCCCAGGGCTGGGGGCTCAGCCTGGCCGGGGACAGCCCCTAACGGAGGCTCAGTGAGGCTCCTCCGCCACCTCCAGGGGGCGACTTCCTGACCTTCCTTCGGACAGAGGGAGCCCGCCTCCGCGTGAAGACCCTGCTGCAGATGGTGGGCGACGCGGCTGCCGGCATGGAGTACCTGGAGAGCAAGTGCTGCATCCACCGGTGAGCTGGCGGTGACACCCGCCCTGCCAGAGTGGCGGTGCCCTCCCCCCAGGCCCCCTGACCATTAGACGTCAGCTCCAGGGGTCGGGTTGGCCTCTCGGACAGGCCAGGCACGCCTGGGGCGTGGAGCCGCCTTTGTGGGTGGCTTTGTCTAGAGGCTTAGCCCAGGCTGGGCAGGTGACGTTGGCCGATGAGCTCCCAGCCCTGCCTCACCCAGGGACCTGGCTGCTCGGAACTGCCTGGTGACAGAGAAGAATGTCCTGAAGATCAGTGACTTTGGCATGTCCCGGGAGGAGGCTGATGGGATCTACGCAGCCTCAGGAGGCCTCAGACAAGTCCCCGTGAAGTGGACCGCACCCGAGGCCCTGAACTATGGTACCTGGTCCCCGTCCGCCCGGCGCTGCGGGGCTGGAGGCTGGCGTGGGTCCTGCCGCCCGCTCACGCCCCCCCGTGCCCCGCCCGCTCTGCAGGCCGCTACTCCTCCGAGAGCGACGTGTGGAGCTTCGGCATCTTGCTCTGGGAGACCTTCAGCCTGGGGGCCTCCCCCTACCCCAACCTCAGCAACCAGCAAACTCGGGAATTCGTGGAAAAGGGTGAGCCGCGCCCTCGCCCCGCTGCGCCAGCCGGGCTCCCCTCCCACGCACCCACCGTCCCGCCAGGGCAGAGTAAGAGGAGTTCCCTAGCTACCACCGGCGACATGCTGGGCCGTACGTTATTTCGTTCACTCCTCACAACGAGTGAAGCGGGGATTGACGTGGCCCTTTTACAGATGGAAAAGCTGAGGCTCCCAGAGGTCACACAACTAGCACATGGTGGGGCGGGGGTTAGAAGCCAGGCCTCCGTGTCCCTGCGTCCCTGAGAGGAAGAGTGGCTCCTTGGGAACCGTGCGTCTTTCGCAGCTCCCATTGCGCACAGTCCGCACCCAGGGGCTGCCAGAGGCCCTCACACGCCTCCTCATGCCCGGTGTGCTGTGCCTGTCCTCAGGAGGCCGCCTGCCCTGCCCAGAGCTGTGCCCGGACGCCGTGTTCAGGCTCATGGAGCAGTGCTGGGCCTATGAGCCTGGGCAGCGGCCCAACTTCAGCACCATCTGCCAGGAGCTATACAGCATCCGAAAGCGGCATCGGTGAGGCCCGGACCCCTTTCTCGAGCCACTGGCCTCTGCAGGCCAGAGCGTACCTCCTCTGCGGCTCCAGCTCACACGCTGGCAGCCTGGACCTTGCAGTCCCGGACTCCAGCTGCCAGCGCGGTGCGGCTCCGCATCAGTCCCCACCCCTGCCCCACCAGGGCTTCCTCCTCCGGGCAGAAATAATAAAACCACTTGTGTCCATTGAACGCTTTCAGCATGTGCGCTCCTCTGGAGGGCAGGATAGGAGGCAGGCGGGCCTGGGACAGTGGCCGTGGGGAAGGAGGAGGACAGGTGGCCTTCACGGGGCAGAGCTGACGTGATTTGGTAGCAGTTGGATGTGAGACGTGGGGAAGGAGGGAGAGCGATCAGGATGAGATGCAGGCTATGACCAGATGGCTGTGTCAGTCCCTGAAACAAGATTACAGGAAGAGGCTCAGAGCTGCAGGAGGATGGTGAGTTTGGAGATGGTGCACTTGAGGGGCCCATGGGGACAAAAATGTGGGTGAATAGTCTGGAAGCCCAGATGGAGGTAAAGGCTGGTGACAGAGGTGTGAAAGTCAAAGGCTTACGAATGTCAGAGTAGCTGACGCTGTGGCTGTGTAGACAGTCACATAGAATTCAGGAGGAGGCGAGAAGGAAGGGAAAGTTGGAGTTCCCCTCACAGGAGACCGACGTGGCTGAAGAGGAAGAAAACGCTTCCCAGGAGTTTGTCTCTCAAGGTGGGTGTGCTGGGCACCGGGTGGCAGATCGGGGGGTCCCCACCCCTCCCTGGGTGAGGGCCCCAAAAAACAGAAGCTAGGAAGGATTTATGATACAAAAGAACAAAGCAGTAAGAATCTTGCGGTAAAATGGCCACCCCTGGAGAAAATTCAGGAAATAGTTGGCATCTATTTTCAAAGAGATGAAAGAGGGCCCTATAACTTGTTTAAGCAAGGGGAAGTCAAGTTGGAGTGTGATTAATGCAAATACTAAGAAGTGAAACGAGTCTTCTGTGGCAGTGGTAGGAAATAGGTTGCAGAACTTCTGCTTCTGGGTGCGATGAGGGCGGTCTCTGCAGGCCACCACTGCCGTTGCGACAGCTAGGAAAAAACAGATGACATGAGAATCATCTTGGCCGGGCGCGGTGGCTCACGCCTGTAATCCTAGCACTCTGGGAGGCCGAGGCGGGAGGATCGCTCAAGGTCAGGAGTTCAAGAGCAGCCTGAGCAAGAGCGAGACCCCGTCTATACTAAAAAAATAGAAAAAATTAGCCGGGCATGGTGGCGCATACCTGTAGTCCCAGCTACTCAGGAGGCTGAGGCAGAAGGATCGCTTGAGCCCAGGAGTTGGAGGTTGCTGTGAGCTAGGCTGACGCCACAGCACTCTAGCCCGGGCAACAGAGTGAGACTCTGTCTCAAAACCACAACAACAACAAAAACACTAAGCTGTAGTCAAAGCAGTGGAAGGTCCCCGCTTAGAGTCAGCTGCAAGGCATAAAACTGCTTGGCTGTAATTCAGAGTTGGCTCCTTAGCTGCAGAGTGACCCGCTACCATGCCTCCTGTCATCTGGTCCCTCTAGTTCAGTGTCATCCTGTGGAACTGGGATGCAAGAAGCTGCTGGTGACACCACAGAAGCATGTCTCATCCAACTAGCAGAACGTGCTGGTCCTTCTTGCTTCTGCTCTCTGCAATAAGCTCTCTGAGTCTATGAAAGTGTGGCAGGCCCACGTAGTGGCTGCAGTAGGTATCCTGAGGCTTTGTTAGCCACCAAGCTGTTTAGGGACAGCTTAGCCACGTGACCAATTTGTCAATGTGGGGCTGATAAGGTCACAGTCCCTTTTTAGAGAAGACAAAGGACCCTGTGGGCTGTCTGGCCAAGGATGGGCTAGAACTCTGGCAGGTGGGCGTGGCTCTAGCGTCTGAGTGTCCACTTAGTGCTGAGGTATTTGGTGACAGCAGAGATGAGTGACCACCGTCCCCGCTCTCCAGTGAGCTCCGTTAGTGTTTAGAGTTAGAAATGAAAGAGGGAGGGTCTTGTAGGACTAAATAAAGCTTCTATGGCTACTGCTGCTCACCTACTGTGACTGCAAATAGAACGCTATTTGGTGGCCAACGGCAATTAGGCGCTCAGAAGTTTTGTGAGATCCACCCTTGCTGCTTTGTGAGCCAGAAAGGAGGGAAACCAGAGAGAGATTTGGGCCAAAGTCCAGTGACACCCCAGAAGCACAGGTCACCTAACTGGCAGCCGAGCGTGCTGTGCAAGTTCTGCCGGCCGAGAAGGAGTGGAGACCTCTCGGTTGTGTAGTGACCGACCCCACGCCCCGGCCACATTGGCTACACCCACTCTGGCCAAGGACGTGGATACAGAGGAGGAAAGAACAAAGATACACCAGGGCAGTTCGAGCATCACGCATGGTACGCATGTATCAAAATATCACGTGTACTCATAAACATAAGCACTTATTATGTGCCTGTGAAAACAAAGATAATGGGAACTTGTTGCGATGGGCTTCGCAGCTGTAATGAAACGGTGGCCCACCTGAGATGAATTCCTGTCCCCTGAATAAGCACCTTGCACAGCACTGGGAGACGTTATCACTCACTTTTAGTCTGCTGTGACCTCAGCCTGGATTCATAGGACCCCCTCAGCTCACGGGTCCCCAGAGGATCACTGAAATGGTCACCCAAAGTCAGAATGCACATTTGGATAACGTAGCAGGCTGCGGAGGGAAAGGGAATCTTCTCTGCCACTCTGGGGATCGTTTCTGGGAGACTTCTCAGCGGCTGGGCAATAGGTTTCCCAGAAAGGAAGCCTCGGCAAGGCCCAGAGAGCGTACTTGCTACGGGCCAGCATAGAGGGAGAAACCAGCCAACAGGCCGTGTGGACCTGGCCACTATGCCAGCCAGTCCCCAAAGAGGACAGTGGTGGTCGGGCCGTGAAGGAAAATTCTCTCTTGTTACAGGACTCTGGGAGGGTTATGGGACTTAAATATTTGGGTTATAACTGGGCCAGCTTTGGCCTTTCCTGTGGGCAGTTAGGAGGGACACCAAGAGAGCCTCAACTTCCCAGCTGAGGTTCATGCTGTCGGGACTACTGTCTGACCCAGCACTTTGAGCACTGTCCCTCATCCCCTTCACAGGGAGACCGGACTCGGTCCCTCCATCTGCAGGGACGACCAGAGGCCCCTGCAGTGGCCAAGATGTGCTGGGGAACTGACAGCAGCCACAGTTGCCAACCCTCGGCTGTCCGAGGCAAAGGCCGCTGTGATACAGAGACGTGCCCATAGGCACAGCTAAAAGCTGACTCTTCCTAGATTTGCAGATAACTCGGAAATTGGACAATGGATGGATATAGTTTCCGGGTGGGTCCGTTTGAGCCAATACACACCCAAGTGGTCGTAACTAACACTGTTGAATGCATTGTGGGAGGAGGTGTTTTAAGTATGTGTAATACTCCTCTCCATTGTATGGGATGTTCCCAACGGGGAAATGTCTGCATTAGGATAGTGACAATTAGGATAGGGACAAATGATCACCTCTCCAGAGCTAGCTAAGTGGTTACTGTGAAGCGATACGGGACAGGGGTGGGAGAGGGAACTGCTATCTTGGTCAAGGAGCCAGTGGAGACGGTGCTGCAGGAAACAATATCTCCTATGACAGCCCGGAGTGGCCAAAAACACAAGGCCAGTGGCCTGTGGCACCTCATGTATCGTCACAAATCACGGAGCACACTGCACAGACACCTTCAGGCAGCTGGTGTGTGGTAATGGGCTTAGCTGATGCCTTTGTTTCCATTCCTCTACATCCAGAGGATGAAAATATATGTTCGCCTTCATTGGCTTGGGTTACGGGGCTGCCACAGGGCCACCTGAACTGCCCTGTGATTTGTCAAGACAGAGAAGCCTCGAATGCCATCACAAGTGTCTTGATGTTATTATATTGATAATGTCCAATTAGAAAAGCTAAGCAGTACAGACTGTCCTAGCTGGGACAGCCCCAAACCTACCCACGGCTGCCAAATGCACCCCAACACGATGCAGAGGCCACCTAAGCAAAGGTCTTAGGAACTGTGTGGGCTGATGCCCAGAGGACAGCTGTCAAAGTGCCAGCAAACCAAAAGGAGGCAAGACATCCAACGGGCATGTTTGAGTGTTGGAGACAGTTTGTATAACACTGCACCAGAATTTTCTCCGCAGCCCACTGAATAAGGTCAATGGAAAGGTGGCCACATGTGAGTGGGGCCCTGAACAGCAACAGACCATAGAAATTGCCCTCACGCAGGCCCGTTAGTCCCGTTGAGCCTTTTGAGTGGAAAGTGTTGGGGACTATCGGTTGCACAGACTCGAGCCCGTGGAGGAGGGATGTTGCCCCCAAGCAAAGGGCACCCCCTGGGTTTGAAAATACACAGCACTTGCCTGACAACTTCACGCCATAGACCTTGTTGAATGGCAGTTAATGACTTGTTGCTGGGTGCTGGTCATTGAGAGACAAGGGTGTGTTTGTACCCTGACATCCTCATTTGGGGATGGGGCTGGAGTGAAAATGCCAGTGAAGTGGGCACTGCCCAACAAGCATCGTCATTAGAGAGAAATTACTCCAAGAAAGGAGTAAGCCAGGCATCAGTGGAATCTCTTACCTGCAGGAAGAGGTGGCCAGGCACCAGGTGTGGATAACCCAGAGGCAGAGTCTATGTCAGCACCTTGGGTTTCCTGGGGTTCTCAGCACGCTGAGGCCCCTGAGGATCTGGACCTGGTTCAAGGACAGATCTCCTGATTTGATGGCCAGTGGGGTGCACTGAAAGCTGTGGCTGGGCAGCCACAAGGAGACGGGTTAAAATGGTGCACAGAAAAGGGAACCCCAGCCACTGGGCAGGATCGTAGGCTGTGGTGCTTGGCCTGGAAAACACCTCTCCCAACGCACATTGCTGCATTTCCTCCGACTCACGGGCAGTAGTAGCCAATGGGCAGTTCCGGGCCCAGCAGCAGGACAACTGGATAATCAACCTCAACACCTACTGCATTATGGCAATAGATGGAGTGGGACACATTCCAATGGGGATGCCCATGGAAGAGGACTCTTTGACCATGACCATCAGTGAAACCAGCAACCTGGTCAGAACTACACTGCCCAGGTGAAAATCACCGCCACCTGGATACACTATCACACAGCACACAGCAGTTCTTCCAGGGCTAGGCACAAAACAAGGTCTAGTGATCCAAGCATGTGAGTCCAGAGAAGCTTGGCTAATGTGCCAGGATTACTAGCTGCACAGTTGAGTAGCAAAGAGAGCTCCAGGCACAAAGTCTAACTCCAGGGCACCAAACCTGGCTGGTCCTGATGAATAGACTATATGGGCCTCCTACTTTCCTCTTGAGGGAGCCACTGAATGTTGACAGCAATTGACAACTTTTTCCGAGTATGGCACAGCAATTCCCATCTGCACAGTGGGTGGACCATGCTATTCAAGGACTCCTAAGTGTACTATGTTGCATGTTTGGGTTCTCCAAACACATCCAATTGGACTTTGTAACCAAGAGTCCCCAGCAGTGGGGAACTGGCTGGGGCAGTCACTGCAATGCTCTGTATCACCAGCAGGTGGTAGGGTCAACAAAAGATGGAATGGACTCCTGCAGGAGAAACTGTGACAGGTAAGTGGACAGCCAAAGCTCAGCTCCCAAAGGAGCACACACGTAGTGTGAATTCTAAATGTGGCAGTTCCCAGGAAGAGGAATTCTCGTTTGGATAGGATGTTTAACCATAAGGTCAGGATGGGGAGAAGAGGCCCCACTGACTGCAAGAGACCCGGACCACTTGTTGAATCCTTCCCACTCTTCCCTTTTCCCTCCAATGCCCACCTCCAGGAAGTTAGGCCACTGGAAACTGCAGCTGGGGGTTGGAGATTCTAACCTGGTGCTTCTCTTACTGCCCCATTAAACACAAACCAGTGTAGACTCTGTAGCGTGAGTGGGGATAGACAGTCGTACTGCCCTGGGCTTCACGTTGGCCAGTCAAGGAAGTGTCTGTGTGATTGCCAACACCTCTTGCTGCACTTGAATTAATGAATCAGGAAAGATGGAGCAGTCTCTCTCTTCATTTGGAGAGAAAGCAGGGTGGTGCTAAGGTCAACTCCCAATGGTATTTGGGACTCAGCTGGGTGGGCTCCCACAGGGAGCCTGGCTGTGGCCTGTCTTCCAAGTGGGCCTGCACACCCTGCTGGAGTCATGTTTGTGGTCGCTCTCATCTAATGTTCTTTAGGGCAAATAGAAAGGATTTGATCCAAGCTCCCATTAGTACAATTAATTGGGCTAACTGATAGGGCGGCCTAGGATCCTGAAAATCATTCTTAGCTGCACATACGAAAGGTTTGGTGGCAGGAGGGGTTGGAGTTGTAGGGGACAGCTAAGACACAGCACTGTGACGACCTGGCACAGCTCCCTGTGGACCACACAGGCAAGGCTGGACTACAGTCTGACCCTAGTCTTGGCAGAATGCACTATGATTCCTCCTGGAGCGAGGGGAGACCAGCCGCCTAGAGAGGAGCCTCTACCTCGTGGGACATTGCCACAAGGCCATTTCCCAGCCCTCCCCCCACTTTCAGTTGCGTGCAGGGCTTTCCACCTGGCCCCTGCCTCCCTTAGAGTCAGCTGCAGGCCATAAAACTGCTTGGCTATAATTTAGAGTTGGCCCCTTGCTGCAGAGTGACCTACTACCATGCCTCCTGTCACCTGGTCCCTCCAGTTCAGTGTCATCCTGTGGAACTGGGATGCAAGAAGCTGACACCGTGCTGGTCTTGCTTTTGCGGTGTAGGTAATAAGCTATGTGGATCCATTTCGGCTTGCTGTCTCCTGATTGGCTGAATCCATAGAAGTGCGGCAGACTCACCTAGTGGCTACAGTAGCAATCCTTGTGACCCTGTGCTTAGGGACTGCTTGGCCACTTGACAGAGAGGAACCTTTTGGGTAGATGGGAATGTCCTATGTTTTGATCTTGGTGATGATTATACTTGTGTATACGTTTGTCAAAACTCATTAAGCTGTACACTTAAGATTTGTGCCACATACTGTATGTTATACCTCCAGTTTTAAAAAAGAACCACCAGAGAACAAACAAGAGTTCTTGGAAATTAAGATTATCACCAAAATTATTAATAAACTTTCAATAGAAGGATTGGAATGTAAATCTCCCAGAACACAGGCAATACATGGAAAGATGTAGAGGATGATGAACCCAGTCTAGGTCCAACACCTTCATAACGGGCATCAGCCAGTACACAAAGCTGGAAAGCTGTTCCTGCTGGTGATAAAAGAAATGGGGGTTCAATAATGAGATGGCATTTTGTATCTGGCTAATGCACAGAAAATTGTTTAAGCAATATTCAGTGGTTTGTTATTGATGGTGTAAACTGGTGCAATTTGGGGGGGAGCAATAGAATGCCAAATGTCATTGGCCATATGAGTCCTTCTCTTTTGCCCAGGGAACCTCACTGCTGCAAATTCATCCCAAATTAATGGTTGTTTTTTTTTTATTTTTTGAGGCAGAGTCTCCCTCTGTTGCCCGGGCTAGAGTACTGTGGCATCAGCCTAGCTCACAGCAACCTCAAACTCCTGGGCTCTAGTGATCCTCCTGCCTCAGCCTCCAGAGTAGCTGGGACTATAGGCATGCGCCACCATGCCAGGCTAACTTTTTGTATATATTTTTAGTTGGCCAATTAATTTCTTTCTATTATTAGTAGAGATGGGGTCTCGCTCTTGGCTCAGGCTGATTTTGACTCGGTCTCCCAGAGTGCTAGGATTACAGGCGTGAGCCACCGCTCCCGGCCACCCGTCACTGTTCGATGACCACCTTACTCTAGCGGACTCGGAAGAAATCAAGTTGCTCGCCCCTCCTGGAGGCCCCGCAACGCGCCAGGGTCTGGCCCGCAGCTGCGCACTGCGGCCCGGGACCGGCACCAGGGTCTGCGCCGGGCGCACGCAGGCGGCTGTCCCCGCCCCGCACGCTGCTCGGCCCGGCGGCCGGGAGAGGCTGGCGGGGCGGCGCGGGGCGGGCGCAGCGGAGCGCGCCGGCCGTCCTGGCCCCGCGGGAGCGCGGCTGCGGCGCGCGGAGCCGGGGGCGACGGGTGGGCGGGCGCCTGCCTTCGCCTGCGTCGCGGCCTGCGCGCGGGCCGTCGCCCCCGGGCATGCGAGGCGGCAGCTCGGCCGGCGGGCCCGGAGCGGCGCCGAGGCCGGCGGCGGACGGTAACGGGCCTGGCGGGCGCGGGGCAGGGCTCCGGCTGCCTGGCCCCGGTCAGGCTTGGCCGGCAGGAGCGCGAGCGGCGCTGCGGGTCCGGGAGGCGCTGGAGGGGGCCGGAGGCTGGGACCGGCCGCCGCAGTTACGGTGCCCGGGGCCCGCAGAGTCGGGGAGGGTCGGGGGACCGGGGGTGGGGTTTGGGCCGGCGGACGAAGACCCTCCTGTGAGGTCCAACTCTCTCTCCCCAGCTCTACCCACTTTGGCCTGGACACAGTCTCCTAGGGCTAAAAATATCGCCCGGAGGCTCCTGAGCGGAATCGGATCGCACTAAGTAGGGCACAGCGCAGAGGCGACAAAGCTCCTGGGCCCCAGGGCCCGCGGAGCAGGCTCTGGAGCGCGGTCCCGCCCACGGGCGCATCGCCTAGCGCTTGGCCCCTGCCGGCAGGTGAGCGGGGGCCCGCGGGTGGCGGTCTTCTGAAGTCGCCCCACGACGGAGCAGCTGTGCCCGCCCCGGCCTCTCCCTGCCCCGGGGACCTTCAGTGTCACTGCGGGCTTTCCAGGGGTCCCTCAATGCCCTACAAACCACAGCTAGAAGTTTCCCGTTGCAGGAATCAGTGTACTAACAGGGAGAGAATGTAGGACTCATAGTATCTTTCTTCTTCTTTTTATAAACAAGAAATTCATCATGTATTTCTTACTGAGAGAGGATCTGTGCCAGGCACTGTTTTATGTGAGCACCAGTCTGACCCAACAGGGCAGGGAGAAAGGCTTCCTTGTCAGTCTCTTTGGGCTCTGCCTGTACCTTTATTATTTTTTTATTTCAGCATATTATGGGGCTACAAATGTTTAGGTTACATGTGTTGCCTCTCCCCCCCCACCCGTCCGAGCTTCAAGCATGTCCTTCCCCTGTGGCACTCATTATGTATGTATATACCCATCCCTTCCTCCCCCCTCCCATCTACCCAACACCCGATGAATGTTATTCCTGTATGTCCACTTAGGTGTTGATCAGTGAAACCAGTTTGCTGGTGAGTACATGTGGTGCTTATTTTTCCATTCTTGGGATACTTCACTTAGTAGAATGGGTTCCAGCTCTATCCAGGAAAATATAAGAGGTGCTGTATCACCGTTGTTTCTTATAGCC
>CAUYRT010077241.1:0-95808 GCA_963574885.1 Lepilemur ruficaudatus
GGTTTTTGAATGTAACAAGATAAGTCAACTTGAGTGGTAATATATTTTGGGAAATCAGCTCACTACAAATTGTGACTGTAAACATTGTACTGTAAATGTTTTGTAGTTTTCCCCCAATAAAATTTTTGGAAGAAAAAAATATATATTTCTTCCTTCTCTTTTTTTGTTTTTGGTGATGATTACTATTAAAAACATTTTTAAAAACTTTAAAAAATGAAAGGGGGGGTTTCTTTCTGGTCACATAGTAGTGTCCAATTAAGCTGGTGCTTTGCTGATAAACTTCTCTGCTTTTTGGGGAGTGGTGGACATGAAAATCCGACGCTGTGGAAATTTAGTGGACAATTTTGTAGCAACCACAGAATTGTGTGTTCTTGCGCGTCCTGCATGCAGGTGTTGGCAAGAAACTGTGGATATAACAGTGAAAAAAAGATAAGCAAAAATAATCTTTCTGTCATGTTAGATACTCTGGAGACCATGAAGCTTCACTAGCAGCCACTGGTGAGTGAAGTTTGGGTGAAAATGCTGCCCGGTTGTTAATAGATGAAAAGGAAAGGACAGGGGAGAAGTGTCCCAAAGGCGCATCAGTTGAGAAGGGTCCTCAGACACCTGTCTCCTTCAGCCCCACACTCACCTCTTCTTTCTTCCTTCTGTAACTTTACCTGATTGGACCTTCTCTCTGCCTTGTTCCCCTTTTTCTTTCTGTCTCCCCAAATTCTCTAATCTTCAAGGTCCAGTTTCGTTCCCTGAATGTTGTGAAATCTCATTGCTCCCGTCCACACAGCCATCTTCTTTCTCTTTCTCCTTAGTTATTTTTGTCACAATTTATTTTATGTTTTGTTGTTCTCTCATCATTGACTATGTGTAAGACGTGTTTTTCCAACAGGATTGTAACTTTATGATTTCAAGTATTTCATAGAACGTAGTAGGGCATTAAATAAAGAACGAAGAGGAAGGGAGGGAGAACCGGGGTAGGCAAAATAAGGAAAGAGAGGAAGGAAGAGAGAGGAAAGGGAGGGAGGGAGGTAAGGAGGAGGGAGGCAGTGAGATGGGAACAACTATGATGGCACAGTGTCTGAGCCCACAGAAGCACGGCACTAACGCTGGGTATGTAAAGGTTCTTAGCAATTACTAGTGGCTGATCTTTTGTTTCTGGATCCTCCTTTAAACAACATTTTTTTCTTCAATTACCCCAGCCCCCCACCCAACACCTCCTTGCATTTCTACACTGGGTTGAGGAAAAGTTATTTTGATGTGCTCAGGGGAATTGAGAACAAATTTATGTTCTGCATAGGTTTGGCATGTAATTAACTGAACAAAAGAAAAACCAGAAGAGAAGTGATTATGACGGGAACAAGGCTGCATCCAGGAATGGTAAGGCAGCTTTTATTCAAAATATAAAGGGTATCAAAACACAAAGTCATGCAGATTTGAAAGCACTACATATATTTTAAAATTTCATGTGAGGAAGTCTAAGTATTAGTTTTGCTCGCTGGTGAGCTACCATCTGAATTTCAGATAACAGAGTGCCATTTCTTATTTCTCCTCACTGGCATCACAGCACTCATCTCAGGATCTCATGCCTTTTTTGCATTGTTTTGTTTTATATTTCAGAGGAGGAGTGGATGTTACTTTTTATTTGCAGAGAAAATCTATAAAAAAGCAGATGTGCCCATCCTGGTCTGGGATGCCCTCTATTCCTTCACTCAGCCTTGCCCTGGTTTAGTTTCTGGCCGTGACTGTCCTCACCTACTGGTGCTGCCTTTCCCAGGCTCCCAGGGCAGCAGCGTCTTTTCCTGTCTAGCCAATGGGAGAGACAGGAGGGGGTGGGAGGGAGAAGAGGACTCACCTCTTGTCTGTGGCTCCTGGCTCATGACCAGCCTCCCCGGGTCTCTGCAGTCCTCCTGCTGTCAGGCTGACCAGCTCTGTCCACTTTGGCCCCTGGGCTCCTCCAGCACCTGTGCAGCCAGTTCCCTGAGTTGGAATAAAACATCTCTAATTCTATCTCCTTCATTAAATTTTGCCTCATCCAGATTTCACAAAGTTAGATCTAATGAGACAGATCATGTTTTAAAAAAAAACTTTTCTTGATTAAAAAAAAGAAGAAATATTAAACTTACATTTGTTTATTTTAAATTATATTTTATATTTTTTTCAACAACTCTTTTTTCTCCTTTCAAAAATCCATTCCAATCTATATTTGATTATTTATCTGAGAGTATCTTGTTAGCAATTCCCATTTTGGGGTGGGGTGGGGTACATAAAAAGAGCAGTTTGTTCATTTCTCAAATGTGGCTTTTGACATAATTTATATTATAGGTCATATCCCACTATTTTCTAACATGCCCAACACTTTTTTTTTTTTTTAGAGCAGTAAAAACAGATTTTATTCAGGACTATCGCAATAGAGGAAAAGAGATCTCAGGGTAACAGTGGGCTCACCTCTCTAACATGCCCAACTCTTAACTGGATTGTAGATACATAAAGGGTAGGAATCATGCCTAAATTCAATGTTCAATCTCAAGAAAGTAGAATAGTATCTTTCACATAGCATATTTTCACTGAATGTTTGCAGAATTAATAGTATTAGGAAGAAAATTGTCAGATTCTAGATGCATGGTTCTGGTCTCTTCAGTTTCTTATGAATAATGAGCTGTTTACATAAAGAATTTGTCCCCAATCCCTACAGCTGGGTGTGTATAAGCTTTCTTGGGTGAGGCAAATTCAACTTGAAGTTCGTTGCTTGCTAAGGCATATGATGTATTCTATAGAGATGGAAACTTCTGCTTTTCATACAGAAACTAAGCACAGATGAAAAACACCAAGCCATACATGAAGTTAAATGCCTTAAGGCTCTTAGATTTTTGTGTAATATCTCTGCCTTCAATAGATACTAACCCCATCAATTTATGTCATGTCAGTTTATTTAATGATCTTAAGTTGGGTTTCCAGAAACAGACCCTAAGAAAAGGATCCTAGTGGAATTGACAGTTAATTTATGTGAGGAATGATCCCACAAAGTACGCTGATAGGGGACTGGACACATGAGAGAAGAGGACAGCCAGTAGAACGTGTGCTAATAGGATGAGTACCACTGTGGGTAACCAGGGCTGCATCACGCTGGGAAACTCTGTAGACACTGTGTTTATTTGTAGACATGGACAGTGAGCATGTATACATTTTTTTTTCAACTTAAGAAGATTTATATTAGAAAGGCAATGTAAGATGAAAGCATCTGCAATTTCTTCCTTCACTGAATGTCTGAAACATTTTACCGAATTCTTTGAAAATACACTTCTCACTCACTTGTGTTATTGACTCCGATAAGCGTAACTAAATGAGTTTCTCTACATCTTTACAGATAGACTATGCTTCTAATTTATTTTTTTTTACAACCCACAGTATATAACACAATGTCTTGAATATACTAGATGCTCAATATTTAGGTGGTGTAGGAGATTATTGTTTGGCAAATATTTCCTTCCTTCCTTCCTTTACTGACAAGGGAAGAGTTATTTCTGTTGGGCTTGGCCATGAGACTTCCTTAGGCCACATGATGGGCAGGGTGTAGTCCCCACCATTTATTTGACTTGGAGCTTGGCCATGTGACTTGTTTTACTCAATGGAATGTTAGTACATGTGAAATGTGTTTCATGTTTTGGATTGGTCTCTTTTGATTCTACTGTTCTCCATAATGTGCCTCAGGTAGCCACTGGTGATGGGAAAGACATAGAGAAGACCTGTACCCATTATGTAGCTTTGAGCCAAGTCCCTTTGAACCAATCTTTGATCTGCTTACCCACTAGAATAAATAATGATTTTAAGCACTGAGGGTGGTTTATAATGCAGCACGATCATGGCACTAGCTGCCTGACACAGAAAGTAAGCAAGCAAATTCTTTAAGCACCAGAACAAGATAATATTGGTGATAATACAGTCAGTTTTTGTAAAATATTAGACACAGTCAAAAGTAGAAATGGTTTTCATGTACTGATGTTCTCCAATAATAGTAATTGATTCAAAGCCTTTTTTTGATAGGATATGCACAGTACTAATGATGGGGTTGGAAAAGTAGTGAGAGGCAACTCCAGCTGGATTTTATTCTTCAGTTACAAAAAAGAAGTTTAAATAATGCAAACATATGATATACAAAAATACAACATGAAATATTTTCTTCAAGCCTAGTCTTCAGACTTCCATAATCTCATGGAGATCTTTTCTACTCACCCTAATATTGCCCCTACTCAACCTTTCATGTCATTACGCATAACCTTGCTTTTTCCTTTGTATCATTGAATACATTCCGCAGTTCTCTTGTTTGTCTATGCTTATTATCTGTCTCCACCACTAGAAGGTAAGCTTATTGAGAGCAGGGTCTTGCCCCTTGCTCACCTTTGTGCCCCAGTATCTACAAATGCTACCTGGTACAGGGTAGGTATCCAATAAATAGTGGTTTAAAATTTCAACATTTAATAACTACTCATAATGGATGGTACTTTTCCTATTTACCTATTCTTAAGGCATTTTTGTTAACTTCTAGTTTTGAATTTCTGCTTTGAATCAATTCAGTAGAAGCACCAGCCTTCATAATAAGGTGTTGCTAAAACGTTAGGCTGAATAGTTCATATTGCATTAGATTGAATTTCTGAATAGAGGCCATTTTTTTGGCTTAGATTCCAGTGAAATGTATGCAGTGGTTTCAGGTATCTGTCCTTTATCTAAGTGGAACTGCACCCAAATGAAGGGAAAATTACCCACAAGCACACTTAGCCTTTATTGGATTTTTCTGATCTTGTTATTCATATCCTCTGGCAGCCAGCTTCAAAACAAGCCAGGGAGCACTACTTCCCAAATTGCATTTTTAAAATGTGAATATTGTGCCTGTTACTTTATGTTTTATGCATTGTTTGCAAATAGGAAACATGGTCATCTCATATTTTATGGATTTGCTTTGGAAAATGATTTCAAAGAAAGTTCAATATTAGGAGCATAAAACTTAGCTCTAATATTGTTGAATGCCTGATTTTCTCCCTTACTATCTATTTTCTTAATGAAGAGGGTGATTTATAGTTACTCCTTGCCCTTTTGCCTCATTATTATAAACTGGTGAGGACAAACCTTGAATTGTATATACTTAAAAATAGGTATTCACTCAATAAACTGTAAAAAACTGTGTGAGCCTTGAATTCAAGAATTACAATATTGATTTTCAAAATACATCAGGGCAAAATTTGCCTACCTGAATAACATGTGAAAGAAATTTTTGGCAAAGGTTATATATCTTCATGTAATTGAAGATTTCAGGGCCAAGTTGACTAAAAATTCTATCAATAACATCACTAAGCTAAAAAGGGCCCTTTTGGCTATGGTTACACTTTATTTTAAAATATAGTTCCCTTTTCTTTTCTATGTTACTGAAATCTGGGTTTATCTTTTAAATAGAACGCTTATCTTCCTATGGCTATTTCTGTCTATTGCTGCAGATCTGAATTCACAATATATTCTTTCCTGACCACCATATCTTATGTTATTCCCTCTGCACCTTTTCTTTCCTTTATTACATTTATTGTGCTCAGACATTTTTCTTCTTTATTTGCTTGTTGACTTTTCTTGTTATTTGTGTCTTCACTAGTATGTAAGTTCATGAAAGCAGAGATTTGTCTATTTCTTCATGTTTGTGTCTGCAGCTTCTGGAATGACCCATGAAAAACACCCAATAAAAAAATGTGTGCAATTCTTACACCTCTACAATAAAAAGACAAGTAAATCCAATTAAAAAAGAGGCAAAGGTTTTGAATAGACATTTCTCCAAAGAAGGTATACAAATGACCAGTAAGGATAGGAAAAGATGTTCAACATCTTTGAACATCAAAAGATGTTCAATAATAGTTAATTATTAGGGGAATGCATACAAAAATCATAATGTGATGCCACTTTATACCCACTAAAATGGCTATAATCAAAAGAACAGATAATAACAAATGTTAAAGAGAATATGGAGAAATTGAAACCCTCGTAAATTGCTGGTGGAAATGGAAAATGGCACTGACATTTTGGAAAACAGTTTGGCAGTGTCTCAAAATGTAAAAAATGGATTTACTCTTGACCCAGCATTTCCGCTTCTAGGTACCTACTCAAGAAAATTGAAAATATATATCCACACAAATACTTGCATATGAATGTTCATTGCAGCATTATTCACAATAGCCCAAAAGTATATAAAACCTAAACGCCCATCAATTGATGAATGAATAAGCAAAATCTGATGTATCCATACAATGGAATAAGTTTTGGCCATAAAAATGAAGGAAGTGCTGATGCACGCTACAACACGGATGACACTTTAGAACATAATGAAAGAAATGACACACAAAAGGCCATGTATTGTATAATTCCAGTTATATGAAATGTCTGGAATAAGCAAATCCATGGATATAGAGAGTAAATAGTTGCCAGAGTCTGGGATAAGGGTTGATGGTGACTGACTGCTGAAGAGTATAGGGGTTCATTTGTGGGTGGTAAAAATGCCATGGAATTGTAGTGGTGATAGTTGCACATCTTTGTGAAAACACTACAAACCATTGAATTGTACATTTTAGATGATTAATTTTATGGTATATGAATTATGAATTTGTCAATAATGAAAAATGTGTGGGAAAAGTCAGTGATAATAACTAGCATTAGTAGAATGCTCATGTTGTAGGTATTGTGCTAAGGACTTTATGTGTGTTGTAAGTGTTTACCCATACAAGAACCTCTAATAAATATCCCATTATTATCCTCAATGAGGACGTTATTAGAAAGATTAAATAACTTGCCTAAGACCACAGAGCTCAGTAGTGCTAAGCAGTGGTGCAACTGGAAATACCAAGAACAGAACCTAGACACTGGGTCAGGTTCCTGAGCTGGGGTGATTTGGATGTGCTGAGATTCTACATCCAGAAAGATATGTTTTTCTTGTCACTGTACTTACTGGGGTATGTGCTTGTATTTTGCCTTACCATTTTTTGAAAGAATAATTTTTAAATTCTTCGGGGCTGATGAAGATGGTAAATATTTATAGGCTGATTGACAACTAACTACAAACAACATAGAGTAGCTCGTATATTTGGACAATACTTTGCAAGGCAAATAGAAATCAATTTATGAAGTTTCAAGGACTTTCACGGAAAGTAGATCTTTTCCTTGTAACAAGAGGGTGGAAAGCAGATGATCTCATAGTTCTGGCCCAGTTCTACCAATCTAGGATTGTAGTAATTGTAACATCAGAACAACAAATATACTACCTGACTTTCCTTTACGTCCTGTTTCAGAAAAGGAGCCTGGGTCAAAGGTCCTCTCTGCAGTAGCTTCCTCATGCTCTTTAGGAAGTCCAGGAGTTATCTCCCAATGTGTCATTCCCCTGTCCTTTAAGCTGGAGGAACTGGGGAAAGGGACCACAAGGAGCTCAGACTCACAAGTCTGCTCCTTGGTTGCTCTTCTGCCAAGAGAAGTCGTTGCTCCAAGACCCAGCAGATGAAGTAAAAATCAGGGATATCATTCTGGACTTTTTCTTTATCCCCCCAAATTTAATGGTAACTGGAGTCCTGATGAAGTGGGAACTTCAGTGTTGGATGTATGTGAGAGAGACTCCATTGCAACATAGAGACTGAAGATTGTAGGCAAATTTGCATAAATAGTTTAGAACTTTTAGGGAATTGATGAATCAAAAATCCATCACCTTCTCCTCTCAAGTTCAAAAGCTCTGGAATATGATTGGGTACAGAAAGGTGGAAATGACAGACTCTCCAGTACCAATGAAGAAAATGAGGCACCTATAATAAAAGCATTATGGGAATGAAAGATATGAGATGGGCCACTTCATGCACAAGACCAGGTGTGATGCACATTGCTGGTGTTCCTCCCTGTATTGCTTGGGTCCCTTCTAACCTCTCTATGTGTCCATTCCTAAGCTTCTGGGTGCTATAGCCTTAAGGTTCACACCTATAACCTTCATTACAGGACTGTCTTTGGACTGATGAAGCTTCTCTGCCCTCATTACTAGCAGAGATCTGGAAGTGCCTGGATACATCCCCTGGCATGGCCTTTGGCCAATGAGTATGAAGGTCCAGTTCCCTTGCCTTGATCCAAGGTAAACTCTGAGGTGTACTTACACTCAAGAATTCTCTGTAGGTTCAGGCTGAGACTGGAGCTTTGCCTGGAACTACATCCTTGCTTGGCCTCTTCCCCCTTCTCTGCTACACTTTCTTGTAGTTTTTTCCTAGAAGTACTTTCTTAATAAGCATCACTAGCATATGAATCATCAATTTCATGAGATAACAAAGAGTGGAAACTCTTCCATCCCAATTTATGGGATGTTCATACAGTACAAGGAAGAGACAATGTGATTGGATATAAAAAAATTCGATGTTGTGAGATCAGTACAATTTTGTCAAGTGCATCTTTAGCTGAGCAAATTACTACTGGGGCTGGAAAAATAATTTAAAAAAATCACTGTGGCCTCAGCAGGGCTTTGCACCAATTGTTGTGAGGACAGACTAAGAGCTCCCATTGCATTGGATGTAGCAGGGGATCACACAAAGTTGACAGTACCTGCAGATGTGGAGACAGGACAGTCTTTTTTCACTGTGTTTCTTGACTAAGTTTCACGTGCAATCCTCAGGTCTCTAGTCCTAGAGGCAGCAGCAGTGGCAAGACAGGCCCTTCTGGTCTCAATGACCTAGTTTTCTGCAATGTTACCATATTCCTTCAGCATCAAGATGAGATGCATAAGAATGTTCCCTAAGAATTCTTGGGCATATCAGTGAATGGAGACTGTGGAAAGAAGTATTCGATTCCCCACGAATGTGAATAAGTTGGGGCTAAGATATTGTCTGTCAGTCAAATAAACAACAAAGTAGGGCAACACAAGAACCAGTCAACTATTCACAAATCCATGCCAATCCTGCTCCCTTGAATCCATCCATTTTTTCCCCATCTCTTCATCTCTTCATTAGGTCCGTTCATTGTCATTTCTTACCTGGATCCGTGAAACCATTTCCACCAGTCTCCGTCCCTTTATCTTAGCTTTCCTCCAATCCATTCACCATACTGTAAGTACAATCCTCTCCTTATAATGTGCTAAAGACCCTCTAATGGCTTAAGACACTCCCATGTCTCCCCTTTATCTTCAGCACAAAGTTGAAACTCCTGAGTATGGATGTGAAACCCTTTCATGATCTGGCCTCTGCCTGCCTCTCCTCGCTCACCTCACCTCCTCTCCTCGTGGCATTTCATGCCCCACCTATCCCTCTCACATACCTCTCTCTACTCTGGCTCTTCCTCTTTATGGGCTTGGTTTGTATAGCCCCAGTACCTAGCCTTGCCCTAGTTCCTGCTTCACTTTGTAGTTTACACCTGTTTATATCTGCCTTCACTCCTGCTTCACTAACTGGGACCTGAAATCTACCCACACTCTCTAGCAGGTTCCTTAAGGATTTCCCTCCACTTTTTGACTGTGCATCATTGTTGGTGTTGACATCATATCACAAGGCAGATGAGAGAAGGCAAGTTTGAGATGAGGGTTTATGCTAACTCAGACAGCTCAGAAAGCCATTTAAAATTAGATCAGCTGCTTGGTACATACAGTTTTCTAGCTTTTGCCATAGGTATCTATCTACACATTCAGTTGCAGAACATTCTAATTGAGTGAGAGGAAAGAATAGCGTCTCCCGTGCTGCAGCTCCCTTCTATTGACTGCAGACGTGTAGACTAGAAGGGCTGTAACAATGCCAAAACTCAGCATTGACTCCTTTACTTCCTGCCTCATTTTCCCTTGCAAAAACTCCTCCCAACTTCTTGGACGCTTACCCAGTTTCCATTTTCTTCTGTGGTTTTTCTTGACAATGATTATGAGGGTGATGATAGGGATTTGCCTGCAGCCAGTGATACTCACACAGAAACAGAGAAATCCATGCAGATTAATCTCCAGAAAATGTCTGCCTTTCTTCTTTCCTTTCCCCAACCCCTTTCTGCAGTATTGATCCTACCTTTATCCCTTTCACAAAGCCCTGCAATAACCTGGCTCCCTTCACTCCTGGCCCTGGCTTTGTGGTAGGATTTATCATGAACTCTGCTTTAGGGACTTTAAATAGTCTATAATCCTGGCCAGGCTCGAGTCCAGCCAGACCTGAAAGCCTGCTAAGTGAAGCATGACAAACGCACTCTCATTTAATGGTGACAGGTGACAGCTGGGATGATGATGTATCTATCCCATCAGCAGAAACAGGACATTTATTTAGTAATACCCTTCATCCTCTTTCTTTTCTCAGTCGCACAATCCAACATCTAAATATCCTACTTCTCTGAGACAATTACTTGAGTGGCTGAACTTAAATTCCCCATTTCCAGAAACACCTGCATAAAAACATCTTCGGGCATGGATATGACAAAGCCAGGAGTGTGAGTTGGTGTCATTTGTTTTCCTGCCTGAGAGTGAGGCAGCATCACCGAGGCAGGACTCAGGGGAGCCCATTACCCTAGCCCAAAATGACACATAAAACTGAGCATCCTGAGCCTTCCAAGTTCATTATGAAAGAGATGAAAAATAGCATCTTTGGAATTGTCATTTTTAAAATTGGCCTAATGAAGTCATGTATGCCCCCTTCCCTCATGAGCTGGCTTGTTAATCATTCCTGCTTACATCTGCCCTTGAAAATTGAAAAGATCTGCTACTGAATGAATATACGAAGAAACCTTCCAAAAGTTAAATTAGAATGCTCTGGTTCTACTTTGCCCAGCAATGTATACTGGTATCTCTTTGTGGCTTTAGTTTGCATTTCCCTAATGACTAATGATATTGAACATCTTTGTATGTGCTTATTGGTTATTTGCATATCTTCTTTAGTGAAGCCTCTATTCAAATGTTTGCCCACATTTGATTAGGTTGTGAGTCTTACTGATTTGTAAGAGTTGTTTTATACAAGTCCTTTGTGTGATATGTATGTGTTTTCTTACTCTGTGGCTTGTCTTTTGCTTTCTTAATAGTATCTTCTTTTTTTTTTCTTAATGCAGCCAATTTGCTCAGGTTTGTTTTTTATGGTTCATCATGTTTATATTGTAAGTGATTAAGTAATCTTTGCTTACCCAAAATTCGCAAAGGTTTTTTTGACATTTTATTCTAGAGTTTTAAAGTTTTATGCTTTATGCTTATGATAATGAACTATTTTGAGGGTTTGTGTGTGTGTGTGTGTGTGTGTGTGTGTGTGTACAATGTCAGATAATGGTCAAGGTTCTCTTTTTCACCATTTTATATAAATTTCCAGTTGATCCAGCATCATTTGTTACAAAGATTTTCCTCTACCCACTCAATTGCTTTGGTAATTTTGCCATAAACCAATTGACTATATATATGTGCTCTCTACTCTGTTTCTTTAATCTACATGTTTATGTTTCACTAATACCAATAAGTCTCGATCACTGAAGTTTGAAGTATAAGGCAGGCTGGATTTTGAAACTTTCTTTGACGTCATGATCACATCTCAACCTATTGCATGTGTTACGTATGTAGATTCTAATATCTCAGTTTCTTCCCTAACTCTGTCAGATCCTACATCAGCGTACCATCCTGGACAGGATATGTGATCTCCTCACCTCAAACATTAAACTTTACCTTTCCAGTGTTCCATTCCCTGAGAGCCTTGCCGTATACAAGAGTAAGGTTAACTGTGATAATTCTGGTAATGGCCTTTCCTTTCAGTCAATATATTCACACTTTTCAATTTAGACCTCTTAAGAGCAATATGTCAATGCAAAAATTTAGCTTTCATCACCGTTACTTCAGACTCATAAGAAGTTTTTCATAATAATGGGTGCATTTTGAGATAAACTATTGTTCCTTAAATAATGGTACTTGTACCACTGGTGATTTGAGAGAGGTTTTTAGATTATATTCACACATTATGTTTAAATATTAATGGTGGTATATGTGTTTGACTATTCGTTAAGAATGCAGTAACCCAAACATACAGTTTCACAGACACTATTGCTTATCAACAGCATAATTTATTTACGAAAAACATAATAAGCCAAAATAAAAAAAATTGAGTAAATGATTTGGTAATATATATATATATATATGTGTATGTGTATGTATGTATGTGTGTATATATTTATATATATATAACAAAATAATTTGAATGAGATTTGCTAATTTAAAGTTTGAGTAATACAGAGCTACACAAAAAAACAGGTAGGTACCTATTATGGGTAAGCAAGCAAGAGTCAGGTTAAGACTTGGACTTCCCCCCCTCTGGAAGGTACTAAGATGTCACTGGCCCCTTTCTGCATTCACTTTATCTGGCTAGCATCCCCATTCCCCAGCTGCTGAGAGCTCACAGCTCACTGTGGTCCTTTGTCCTGAGTATTTATATTTTCGCCGCCTGTTAAAGAAAAAATTATTCATGACCCTTGCTAAAAAACAGTAAGACAGACTTAATTCAGGACCATTGCACCATGTATAGGGACCACTGAAAATGGGGTTTTACAGTGGGGGCAAGAGGTGGGGCTCAACTCTGAACAGAATAAGGGAAAACAGGAATTTATAGCCAAAGGAGCGGAGTGGGGTCAGTGAACAGAAAATTACAAAGAGAAAAAAATCAGGGTTGTGGGGGATTCTGGCTAACCTGACCTAACAGGATTCTTGCGGAAGGCAGGCCAGGATAATTAAATATCACCAGGCAGATGGTGGGGATAGAGAAACCTGGTCAGATATAGAGGGTGATCAGATAGCACGGGTTACAGATTCTAGCTAAAGTGAGGTAGCAGGATTCTTTCTAAATTGAACAATGCACAGGAAAACACAGAAGCCCAAAAGTCAGGGCCTAGTTGAGAAGAGAATTCAGAGGAGCCTGACTAGAGTTTGGTCAAAGAGGAAATTTTTGTCACCTCTGTCCCTCCTCATGGGATCAGGCTGAGGCTACGCTTGGCCCATACCCATACCTGACTTCTTACTCTGCCCTGTTCTGCCTCCCTCATCACCCACCAATTTCCTCTGAGTATTCCCTCAGGGAATCCCATGCAAAAGAATCCCTCTTTTAGGCTCTGCTTATAGGGAATCTGTTCTAGGACACAAGGTGCAAATAATTGCCTCACGGAACATGAAACTAGCCAGATACAATCCTGAGTCTGTGTAACTAATCTGACTTACTTCATTTTTTTTTTTTCCTTCTGTGCTTGGTCATTTATAAGAGCCAGTGGATTCTTCAAAGAGCTACTATCCATAATGATAAGTACTAACTTCTCCTTTTGTGCCATATCTATTTCTTCAGCATCATTTTGTTTTTTCTAGCCAAGCTCTCATAGGATAAATGCTATAGGGCCTTTTATGGCATAAGCCAACCGACTTACTCTTTCTGCGTAATCTCTAACCCTATATGCAGCATACTAGTTTGCCATTCATGAAAACTCTTCCTGCATCATTAAATTATATGGAAAAGAGGGTTGCCCCATGCAGGGCACTTTGAAAGTTAAAGGAAAAGCTCCATTAAATGTCCTCTTATCTTTGTAAGCTTGAGGCAGAAAGAGTTCTTTTTTTACTCATTATAGCAATTATTTTCTCCCTGCCCTTAAACATATCTGGAGATTTCAAATCATGGAAGCAATTTAGCTATCAAAACTGCCATAATATAAAAATAATTTAAATTCAAAGTAAATCGACTAAAAATGGTAGATAAAACAGCTTAGCAAAGTCTGTATCGTGCTCTAGTCCAAGTAATCTTTATTTCCTTAAAAAGACTTATCTGCTACATCATTAAATTTTTATTCTTGTTACCCGTGGGTTGTTTGATCTAGGGGACTCTTTTATTGCCACACATACTTTTAAGATTTTCAAAAATTGTATTGAGTTGTGATGTGCATGCAGTAGGATGCACAAATCTTAGGTGCATCACCTGATGAAATTTTACATACGCCTGCCCTTATGTAATCATCACTCAGATAAAGATGCCAGCTATTGCCTGAATGTATTCCTCAAATAACCTCCCACTCAATACCCCCATGAGATACTCATTATTCTGACTGCTATTACCATGGATTTATTTGCTGCCTCTTTCAATTTATATATATATATATGGAATAATACAATAGATAGAATTTTACACCTGGCATGTTGTCCTGAACATTGTATCTGTGGGCACTATTTATCCTCTGCCTGTAAGTCCTCTCTGTTCTTTTCCATTGCTGTTTAATATTCCACTGGTGAATGTATAATTATCGGATGATCCATTGCGCTGTACATGAAAGATGTTCTTCATTATTAGCTGTCTTAGTCCATTTTGTGCTGCTGTAACAGAACATCTGAGAATGGGTAATTTATAACTAACAGGAATTTATTGGCTTACAATTCTAGAGGCTGGGAAGTCTGAGATCAAGGGGCTGCATCTGGGAAGGCCCCTTCTTGTTGCATCATCCTATGGTGGAAAGGCAAATAGAGGGCAAAAGGGAAGACGAGAGAGAGAGAGGGAGAGAGAAAAAAAAGAGAGACAAAGAGGCAGGGGAAGGATTGTGGACAGGGATGGAGAGGAATAGAGAAAAGGAGGCCAAACTCATTCTTTTAGGGTTTGTGGCCTGGCACAGGCCAGCATAACCTTGATATCAAAGCATGAAAAAGAAAAAAACTGAAATTACAGACTAGTATCCTTCACTAACAGAGACAATATATTCTTTAGGAAGTTTTAATAAATTGAATTCAGCAATGAGTAAACCATAACCAAGTGAGGATTATCCAGGGAATATAAAGTTGATATAGCACTTGAAAAACATAAATATAATGTGCTAAATTGACATAATAAAGGAAAAATATGATCATCTCAATAGATATCAAAAATTAATTGATAAAATTTTACATCAATGCTTAATATGTAAACTTCTAAGCAAATTAGGAATAGAAGAGAACTTCTTCAACTGATAACATAATTTAAAACAGTGACTTCATAACATCAAAAATAGAATTAATGATTGACATGCAAAACCTCTATACTAAAAATGTATAAAATATTTCTGTGAGAAACTAAAGAAAACCGATTTAAATGGAGAAATACTACATTAAGGGCCTAAAAGTCTCAATGTTGTTAAGATATCAGTTTTCCCCAATTGGATCTATAGATTAAACACAACCACAGTTAAAATCTTAGAAGTCTTTCTTATAGAAATTGATAAGCTGATTTTAAGTCCATATGGAAATATAAAAGATGTAGAATAAAAAAAAATTGAAGAAAGATAAAAGCAGAAGAATTAGACTACGTGATTTTAATACTTCCTAAGAAGTGGCAGTAATATATGCAGTGTGATTTTGATATAAGGATAGACAAGTATAACATAGAATAAAATAAAAAGCTCAGAAACAAAACCAAACTATCTAGTCAATTTAATGGGAAAAACCTATCTGCAAATTGTGCTGGAACAAACTGCATAACTATGTAGAAAAAATATATATCTTTGACTGTTATTTCATATTACACACAAAAATTAATTTGAAATAGATCATAGGCAAATAATAAGCAAAGATTTATTAGAAAGACATAAAAAAGCAGTAATCACAAGAAAAACTCATTCACAAATAAGATTGTATCAAAATTAAAATCATCTGCTTATCATAAATTATACCATTATGAAAATAAAAGTGTAAATCATAGACTGGGAGAAAATATGTGCAATTCCTATATATAACAGAGAACTCATATCCTAAATAAATAAAGAATTTCTACAAATCTATACTAAAATAAAGTGAATCCAATTAAAAGAGGCAAAATACTTGAACAGATACTTCACAAAATATAGATGAAAGGCCAAGAAACACATGAAAAAATGATCAATGTCATTAATTGTCAAAGAAATGCAACACAACATTATAAGGAGATACACAACACACACATATCAAAATATTAAAAATTATAAAGACTGAAAGTACTAAGCGTTGACATGTGGAGGGGCAATTGGAAATCTCATATATTGCTAGTGAGAGTATAAAGTAGTGTTATATAATCACATTGGAGATTAGTATGACAATTCTTAATAAAGTTAAAAACATGTCCACCCCATGGCTTAGCTATTCCACTTTTAGGTGGATATCCAGGAGAAATAAATGTATGCACAAGATGACTTATACAGGGTTGTTCATAGTGGCTTAATACATAATAGCACAAAATGCAAAACAACCTGTATGTCCATCAACATGAAAAAAGATAAACAAAGTGCAGGAGGACAATACAATGAAATACTGCTCCAAAACAAGAAGCAACAAACTACTGAGAAGTGAATATCATTGTTGAATACATATACATGTATATTTTTTGAAAAATGATGACACACGCAAAAGAGTATATATACTTAGAAATCAGAATAGTGATTGTCTCTCTGGAAATGTGAGGTGATTGACTAAAAAAAGAGATGAGGGAATTGCAGGACTACTAGAATATTCTATATCTTTATGTGGGTGATGGTTACAGGCGTGCATATATTTGCCAAAATTGATTGAACTATATACCAGTGCATTTTCCTACATGCATATTGTATCTCTCAATAAAGTAGATGAAAAAACACTGGCAATATTTGTCGTACATAAAAAGGTTAATTTTTATGATATAAAAGACCAATAAAATTTTTCTTTGAAATATCAACAAGACAATATTAAATTGATTGAAGACTATGAATAGCCATTTCACAAAATTAAATATAAATGGTCTATAAATTTATGGAGATTTACACAACCTCATTTATCTTATAAAATACAAATTAAATAACCTTGTAACCATACTCACCTCTCAAAATAGCAACAGTTGAACAGTGATAAAAATGTCAATATTTGCCAATACATACTATCTATGAGCATGTGGAAAAACCCTAGTCTTACGCTTTGTTTGCAGGAGTCTAAAATTGGTAAGTTTGGCACACCTTCATTGTAGTTCATCTTAGGAATATCTTTCAGATTTTAAAAAGTCATGTTTAAAACATAAATTCCACTTCTAGAATTTTCCTAGATGTTCTCTCCTAAATGAATCCAAAGAAATATGCGAAGAAATTCACTCCCCATCACTGTTTGTAAGAGCAAAAAAAATCTCTAAAAAAGCATAAAATAACCATCTACAAAGGAATGTAGATGGTTATTTAAAAATAACCATCTACAAAGGAATAAGTAAATTAACTATGGTATATCCCTAGACTTTGGAGGAACTACCACATCATTTTAAAAAGTGAGGTAAAACTGTGCTAATATGGAAATCACTCCAAGATACCGTGCATAGTGAAAAAGTGAAGTGGAGGACTGTACTCCACTTCATATTGTGAATGGACTGTACTCCATTCCATATTGTATGTACAATATGCTCCCATGCAGGAAGACCACCTTATGAAATACATGGAGATGTCTTTTGAGGTTGGTCACTCTGGAGAGTAAGACTAGGAACTAGGATGGGTGAATGAAAGGCTTAAGCATCACTGCATCCCATTTTATTCTATTTTAACTTCGCTTAAAATAGAAGATTTACAGTAGGGCTGTAGAACTGCTAATGAAATATTTTCATAGTATTTTCATAGACAAAAAAAAAATAGCATTGAGCCTCAAGCTTGTGGTTTCAGATGGCACAGTGGTTTGTTTTAACCAATTAACAATAGTGGTTTCTAAGTTTCCTGATCTAATATTATTGACATTTTATATGTAAAAGAAAGCACTAACTATGAAAGAAGGGTTTATATTGTATATTTATGTATAACTAACAGATGCAGAATGAGATCTGTGATAAAAGCAAAAATGGCTACAAACTATATCCCTCTCCCAGTTTCCCTGGCCCTTTGCAATATGATTTTGTAATTCCTCTCATCAAAACGTGACATCTATTTCATCCTTTGAATCTGACGTGGCCTTGTGACCGTTTTGGGCCAGTTGAATGCAGTAGGAGTGACAGTATGACAACATTTATTGCAGGCTTCAAGATCCCTTGCATGCTTGAATCCTTCTCCTTAGAACCCTGCCAAGATGCTAGGTGAACAAGACCAAGGTAGCTGGCTAGATGGTGAGAGACACATGGCTTGGCCCACTTGCCCCCATCACTCCCGCTGTTAGACAACCCATTTAGGAGGTAGAGCTGCCTAGAGAGAACTAGCAGCTGACCACAGAATGCAGGAATGAGTCCATCAACAAGAGAACTGCCCAGCTGTTCCTAGCTCAAGCTGCTAACTCACAAAATTGAAAGCTAAAGTAATGTTTGTTATTTTAAACCACTGAGTTTTAAGATGTTTATTGTGCAGTGAAAGCTAACCTATACAAGATCTCAGCCATCTATATTTTAATCACTATTATTTCTCTTTGTTCAGTTGTTTCATTTCAGTTCAATGGTCACCCACAATGTGTCAAACACTGAGTGAAGGTTTGATGCCAAGCTTACTCTCAAAGTGGTAGTCATTCAATTGATACCTCATAGTTAACAATAAGGACTCTAGACTCAAGTCTGTCTCTGCTGTGTAATTTGAGAAAATTTCCTAGGCTCTTAGTGTCTCAGATTTTTTCATGAATAAAATGAAAGTATCAATAGCATTTGCATTACTGATTTGATATGGGAATTAAATGGTTAATATTTACATTGCATTTGAAGCAGTGAAGAGTAATTAAATTAAAAATGTTAATATCTAAAAATTGGAAGAGTTTTTTTGCCTAGAATAACTAGACACAGCTTTCCAATCTAGATGCAAGAATTACTACTCAGAAAGTGTCTACGGATAAATAATGACTAATGAACATTATAAGACACTCTTTGATAAAAGCAAAGTCCCGAAAATGACAAATGCTGGTGTGGATGCAGAGAGATAGGAACACTCATACACCGCTGCTGAAACTGCAAACTAGCACAACCTCTATAGAAAGTAGTATGGAGATGCCTCAAAGAACTAAAAGTAGACCTACCATTTGATCCAGCAATCCCACTACAGGGTATTTACCTAAAGGGAAAAACGACATTCTATAAAAAGACACCTGCATTTGAATGTTTATAGCTGCACAATTCACAATTGCAAAGATGTGGAAACAACCCAAGTGCCCATCAATACATGAGTGGATTAATAAAATGTGGTACATATATACCATGGAGTATTACTCAGCCACAAAAAAAATGGCGAATTAATACCTCTTGTATTCACCTGGATGACATGGAGAGCATTCTCCTAAGTGAAGTATCACAAGAATGGAAATACAAACACCGCATGTACTCACCATTAAATTGAAACTAATCAATCAACATTTACATGC
The DNA here is from genome assembly GCA_963574885.1 of Lepilemur ruficaudatus. Lineage (NCBI taxonomy): Eukaryota > Metazoa > Chordata > Mammalia > Primates > Lepilemuridae > Lepilemur > Lepilemur ruficaudatus. The sequence goes on from CAUYRT010077241.1 coordinate 19,274, forward strand.
ACATATGGAAATAACATTCATAGGAAATCAAGCAGGTAGAGGGGAGGAGTGGATGGGTAAAATTATAACTAATTGGCACCATGTACACTATCTGGGTGATAGGCATGCTTGTAACTTTGACTCAAACAGCACAAAAGCAATTTATGTAATCAAAACATTTGTACACTGTAATATTCTGACATTTAAAGAATAACAAAAAGAAAAAGAAAAAAAAAGTAAGACACTCTACCTGTGGAGCTTTTGTCTGACACTGCTATGAGTGTTGGCTCCTCTCAGGTCACCACTACCCTCCTTATCCTGAGAATTGCCCTTGGTCTGTAGGAGTTGCCTCACTGAGAAATATCTGGGGAGTTACACACAATTTCAGTCTGCAACTGACTGATAAGAGAGGAAAAAGCGCAGCCTCTTTGCTTCAAGATGGGACCCGGTTTCTTCTCCCCCTCATACTCCAGGGCTCCCTGTGGGACCAAGCTAAGTCCAAACCTGAGCTGAACCCCCATCTTTTCTGGGCTCCTTCTCTGTCCTATCCTACTTCCCTCAATCTCCTTGTCGTAAGAGCATTTCCCAAATTAATCTTTTGCATGAAAGTCCCCATGTCAGCTTCCAGGGAAGCTGGCCTAAAATAAGTATGAAGTGTTATTTTCTGACCTTGCATCGGCAGCCTGTCAGGGAAGTTCAGAATGATTTAGCAAACCAAATTTGAACAATGACAAGATAATAATATACTAATTATAGCAGCTACCAGGAGAGGAGATGCTCTTTACGAGACCACCAGGGAGAAGAATGAAGGGCAATGCAAATGCAGCCACTTTGTCTCGCTTCTGCCTATCCGAACATTAAGTTTTGTGGCACAAAGTACCTGTCTTCTCAGATCACCCCAGTGGGAAGGCTGGGCCTGTGGCGATGCTCAATGGACTCTTGTTTGGGCTCAAATTGGCAGCTCAATTCTTGACAGAAACCGTGATCTTGAGAGTGGTAATTTTGACCCTGTAGAGTCTCCTGGGCAGGGTCTTTCCCATGTGAAAGATTGAATCACAGTGGGATACCTGGTCTTATTAGTTTCCTGGATTCAAGTCATTTTTCTCATTTATCAACCATTTTTAAGCCACAAGTTCTAAGAGGCAAACAACATCGAAAGATGCCCCAGTTTCAGATACAACCTTGTTCAAACTGGAAAGGGTGTCTCATTGAAGAAAGGCAGAGGCTCATCTGGGGATTCTAGGGCAGTATGTCTTACTGCAATGTGCACAGAAGTGACTAGGGAATCCTGTAAGAATTCCTGTCTTGGAGCCCCACCCATTTCAATGTTGAAGTCCAAGCCTGCTCCAGAGTACGGAGAGAGGAAGCTGTCATCCCAATACCCGCAAAAATGGATCAAATAACACCACTGAAGCCTGAAAAAAATTAATAAAAACTTTTGATTCTAACTAATTTGACTAAAGCATTTGTTCTAGTAGGTTTGGGCTGGGTCCTGAAAATCTGATTTCTATTAATAGCAAGGTAACTTCCCAAATAATGCCATAATTCGAGGAGCAAGGCTCAAGGAAAATCTTTTTTTCCAAGCCTGAGTTTCTTATTTCCCTCTGGGCCTCTTTCCCATGGGCTTTTCTCCATTTATTCATGTATTTATTCACTGTTATGAACCAGGCACTGCTCTAGGCTCTGGGGATCTATCAATGAATAAAACACTCACAGTGCCTGTCCTCAGGGATTTGAAGTCCCAGTGAGGAGGTAGACAATAACCAGGTAAACAGGAAGTACACGCACGGTGGGTAGCAATAAGGGCTGTGTGGTCAGATAAGGCAGAGAAAGGGTGGAGAGTGAAGGGGCAAGGCTACTACTTTAGGGAGGTTTGCCAGGTAAGGAGTCTCTGGTTAGGTGACACTTGAGCAGAGGCTTATGTGACCTGAAGGAATACGTCATGTCCCTGAGGGAAGAAATTTCAGAGAGTGCAAACAGAGTGTGCAAAGACCCCGAGGCAGGAGCATGCTAAAGGAACAGCAGAGAGACCAGTCAGGTGATGGGAAACGTGGTAGGAATTGAACTTTGGTGACAGAGGGTTAGATACATAGGACCATAAGAATTTACTTCAAGTGAATTGAGGAGTCAGTAGAGGGTTTGGGACAGAGTAGAACATGATACGACTTTCGTTTTAAGAGTCACTCTGGTTTCTGTGCATAGACTATAAAGGGAGAATGAAGGGGGAGCCACAGATCTATTGCTGTTGTTCTTTGTGCACACTGGGCTCCTAGCAGTGAAGGGCAGAAGAGGTGAGAGTCTAGATAAATCCTTCCCCTGAGGCAGCAGATTTTTCCTACGGATTGAATGTGGAGAGTGAGAGAAAATCAAGGACAACTCTAGAAGCTGGATGTGAGCAACCGGAAGAATGGACTTGCTATTTACTGATGCAGAAAAGACTGCAGGAATTATAGATTTGGGAGAGTAATCAAAAGTTTAATTTTGGCTGTGTTTGGTTTGAGATGCCTTTTTAGCTCTCACAGTGGATATACCGAACACACAGTTGAAAAAAATGAGTCTAAATTGGGGGTGTGGGAATTTGGGGCTGGGAAAGTAATTTTGAGAGCCATCCAAAAGTAAAGGGACTGGATGAGATCAAATGAGTATTAACAGCAAAACTGTCCTGGAGGGAGCCCTGGAAAACTCCTGCGTTAGAGGTCAGCAAGGTGACACAATAATGCAAAGGAGAGAGACGAGGAACAGCCGAGGGACAGGATGAGACCTAATCAAGAGTGGCACCCATGAGTGAAGAGAAGTGATGAGGAGTTGGTGGAAAAGTGATGAGGAAAGAGAAGTGATGAGGGGTTCAGCCATAAAAAGGAACGAAATAATGTCATTTGAAGCGATGTGGATAGAACTGGAGACCATTGTCCTAAGTAAAGTATCTCAGGAATGGAAAACCAAACACCTATGTTCTCACTAATAAGTGGGAGCTAATAGATGGGCACACGTGGGCACAAAGTGATATAAAGGACATGAGAAACCAAGGAGGAAGGAGAGTGGGAGGGTGGGTGTGAGATAAAAACTTACCTATTGGGTACAATGAACACTATTCTGGTGAGGGGCACATCAAAAGCCCTGACTTAAACATTATACAAGATATCTGTCTAATAAAAACACTTGTACCCCCTTAATGAATATCTTGAAATTAAAAAAAAAGAAATTAAATAAAAGATGTAGCAAAGCAGCATGATGTAGACGAAAATTCCTTAGCTAAAAAGCAACAATCCGGAGTTCTCTGCCCAAATTTATTTTTCTCTACTTTAGGAAAATGGATCCTAGAAATCAACCAATAACAGAATAAAGATATATAAAAGATTTCATAGATAAACAAAGCAAAGCACAACTCTGTGCCTGACCAGGCATGTACTTGCAGCTGAAATCCTGTATTTATTTTATTTATTGTCACAGTATTATACAAGAATTGGCATTTAGAAAGATTGCTTCTGGGCCTCCTAGAGTACATAAATGATCAAAGATTTAATTATTTGCCCAAAATAGAGCCATGCATTTTAGAAAAGATGTTAAATAATTTATGCTGATATTTTAAGAAGGGCTCCAAGGCGTCCATTTGCTGTAATGTGGTAGAATTGGGAGATGAACAGTGAATAAAGACTAAGTGCTTCTCGAATTCTTGTCCCCTAATTCTCTCCATTTATTTTCTAAAGTCAGCATTTGTCTCTATCACTCCAAAGTTAAATAAAGAAGGGAGGATTTTAAGGTGAGTTATTTTTATTGCCATAGATAGACCAAAAAATATGTAATTTCCCTATTTTCTTTGTCTCATGGTAGTATGAGCTAGAAAGCAGAGAGCCACAGATCAGAAATTGTGAGTCCATAAGGATACTGTTTAGACTTGAAATGACATAAAGGTTAATAAAAATGAACTGTAGCAGCAGCCAGCATTTATGGTTATTTATTGGGGCAGTGTTGCTCTTGACTGAGCCCCTGGATACCCTTACACTCTGCGTTCCCTGTTTTCTTTCTTGGAGAAAATGTTTTTGCTCATCTGGCCTCTCCGTCCATTCATTGGTGGAGTTGTGTTGTCTAATTCAGTGTCTATCTAGAGTCAAGTTTCCAGACTGTAGCCTAGAAAGAAGCCTCCCTCACACCTTCACATACCCCTGTTCCTCCCGCTCACTCCTCATAGGGTCTGGATCCATTTTCCACCAAGTCTCACTGTATACCCATTGACTCCAACTTGTCTTCACCCCTCATTTTTTTAATAATGAATAAAGAGAAAAATGAATATCCAATCCCCCAAAACTCAGAGAACTTTGAAGCTCCTGTGTTTTTTCCTAAGATGACCAAGTGTTCCTCATGTCATGCCAGGATGGTTCCTTTGGTTGTACAAGTTAACAGCCACTTCTGGGCTATTTCAGATTAAAAAGATGTGGCAGAGACTTTGGGAGAGAGATGTAGAATTCAGGGGGATAGATGAGAGTGGAGGGGGAATGATGGTGGGAAGAAGGAAAGGCAGTGGGCCATTTGTGTTGGGGTGCTTTGAGATGGAATATTCAAAAAGGACTCCTGTGGGTTATGTTTCTGACTTTGCATGTGAAGACATAAAGCAACTGTGTCATAAAGAGCTATAGGATAGATTCCCCTATTTGTTGGAGATTTTATCTTGTAACTGAAAGGCAGATGAGGGCAAAGATGAAGTGAGGATTCAGAGGAACACAAAATTTATCTGTTTAAATATTCTGAGTGGGAAACATGGGCTTTAAAAGATAAATATATGCCGTGAATACTAATACAAAGCAAATGAAATAGTGGCAGCATCAGGTTACTATTTACATACTTCCTCTTATGCTCAGTCAGCACTTTCCCGGAACCCATCTGTCCTTGGTGTGTATAAAAGGATAATTAGTTTCTTACATATTTTGAAGATATTAGAAGAAAGGATCTCAAGAGACAAGTTCACGTAGAGGGACATAGAGTTGTTAAGGACCAGAGCATGCATCAGAGCACATTTGTCCATGGAATATACCTTTAGGTAGCAATGGATTTTCATCTGACCAGTGCCTGGCATTTTATTCTTTTGCTCTCATCACTACTTCCTGTTCTTGTTTTTCTTCTCTGTAAAAATTTTCTCTAAAATTAGGATTTTCTCTCATGCACAATAGCCCATTACCCCTCTGACACTCAAGGGCATGCTTTGGCAAAGACGGATCTTGCGTTTTGATAAGAGGGTTAAGATTCCAGGCATGGTGGGGCAGAGAGATGGTATGATGTAGGACCCAAGACTTGGCCACTTACTAGCCAACTCAAGCACGTATGAAGACTTGGAACTTTGATTGTGGGCTCTCAAGAAAGAAGGAGAAAACCCCAACCTCAGAACCTACCAACAACTGGTGGTCACTGAGATACAACCCATCATTGCACAGTCTCATTTCCCCATAGTCTCTTTTAGTTCTAGGAGCCTGTCCTCCTATTTCCACGCTTGACTTCATTTCTTTCCCTTTCCCGTTTCCCTCCATCACTTGTAAATTTCTTTCCTCATTTGTAAAGTGAAAAATAACAATGACAACCACTCGTGATTCTAAGGGGACTCAAATGAATAATTAAGTGAAAATGCTTTGTAAAATGTGAAATAAAATGCCTCGCTTGGTAGTTGTTGTTATCATTGTTATAAGATAGTAAAGAGTGTGAGCCAGGTTCTGAAGTCACTTAGGAGGCAGAGGTAGAACTGAATCCAGGGAGGTTGCAGATAATAGCAGTAGCGACTTAATTAGGAAGCACAGACAGATGGACACATTTTTCTGATTGTGCATAATGAAAACTCTCCAAGAACAGGAAAACCTGAGAGACCCCCGCCTCTTCTTCTAGAAACTCTGTCATCCTTTAACAATCCCCCTCCTCCCAGATACAGCCTTATTCAGAGCTAAGATTTGTGTGTATATTTCCACTAGGCTAAGTGGACATTTGGCAGTTATTGCTTACTTTCCTCAATGCCTCCTGCCAAATTGAATTGGTGTAAAAATAAAAATAGCAAGGCCTGAATTATCTGATTTGATTTTCAGAGCAGGTTTTTCTGAGGAGGTTTTCCTGAGCAGGTTAACTGACTATTCAAATAGAAGCTAAACACATTATGTTGCACAGATGGGCTGAAACAGGACAACAATAGGTGGTAGGATTATCTGGCTTCCTGATTATCTTTCAAACAGCAGTCTTGGAGATGGGTAGCCTCATTGACTCAACTCATAAAGACTGGTTCAGACAAACCTTCAGACTCCCCGCCACCCAGACTGTGGCCCTGTGCTCTCATTTTGGTATCCATTTCTAAGCTTCATTCATGCACTGGAGCATGATAAGATTTCCTCTATACCCCATGTGCTGGCCAAGTGTTTTGTTTTTGTTTTTGTTTTTGTTTTTGTTTTTGTTTTTGTTTTGTTTGTTGTCCGGGCTAGAGTGCCGTGGCATCAGCCTAGCTCACAGCAACCTCAAACTCCTAGGCTCAAGCAATCCTTCTGCCTCAGCCTCCTGAGTAGCTGGGACTACAGGCATGCGCCACCATGCCCGGCTAATTTTTTCTATATATTTTTAGTTGGCCAATTCATTTCTTTCTATTTTTAGTAGAGATGGGGTCTCGCTCTTGCTCAGGTTGGTTTCGAACTCTGACCTTGAGCAGTCCGCCCACCTCGGCCTCCCAGAGTGCTAAGATTACAGGCGTGAGCCACCGCACCTGGCCTGGCAAAGTGTTTTTTGCTTTATTTATATGCTGCCACATTGGCTGCTTTGAAAATCCCTCTGAAATAGATACTGATAAAAACTATTAACAGATTGGCAAATCAAGGCTCATAGCTTTGGCTCAAATTTAGTTGCCTGGTAGGTGGCAGAGCTGGTGTTCCAATGCACATACCATGAGACTCTAAAACCAGTGCTCCTTTTATTTTACTTAAAAGTGTCATGACTCTTAGTCTCTCTAGCATCACTGTGGATGATCCATGACTCTCTCTACCTCATGATTCTTGGACTGACTTGACCCCACAGATATCCATATACATTTTACCTCAACTTGGATCTTTTTCTTATTAATATAATATATTTTCCACCTCTCCAATCTCTCTCTACCCCCATCCTGGCTCTGTACTCTTTACTTGCATATATGAGAAATCTTAGTTATTAGGCCTCTCCCTAATTAGTACGGGCACCTCCGGATGCTCATATGTAGATTTGAGATCACATGTCTGTGTCCCCAGCCGGCTGTGCAGTTCTTGTGGGTAGAAAGTGCCTTATGTCTTATCTATCACCCATACCATTTATTATAATATCATGCACATAATTTGCATTCACAGTCTATTTTTTTAAAGCCAAGTAATGGAATTAATAAACAAAGGAAGAGGGAAAGCCCTTTCTAACCAAGTGTGGTGGTAAGGGCTGGTTGGCATGGAGTGTGGTTGCACGTGGGCCTTCCACTAGTAGTTTTTGCTCGATAGTGATGGAAAAAATGTCTTACTTTCCATGGCTTCAACATTACCTATAATTCTTATTGGCCTCATTAGCCTTGTGCTGGAGCTGCTGATTTTCCATATTGACCTTTCCAAAATGAAGTTTGTGTGAGACTGCACCTTGGGAAAGTATGAATGTTACAGCTTCTTTCCACATGGAGACATGAATGATCGTTGTAATTATCCTTAGGGCCCTGGCAGAAATTGAGGCTGTGTCTACATAGAATCAGGCAGGGTGGAAATTTTCACAATTTGATTTGTATTGTTTCTCTGGGATAACCATCTTGGAACTGAATTACCTGAATTGTTTGTCATTCATCCATTTCTTCCTTCAGTCTACAAATATTTATTGGGTTCTTACGACATGATAGGCACTGTGCCTAAAATGGGATATAGCAGGGAACAGAAAGATATATTAACTCCAGTTTCCAGGCACTAATATAGTGAGGATCTGACCTCCTTGGAGGATTTAGTGGCCTGCTCTCTTCCTTTCGTTCTGCCTGTGAGCAGAGCAACCTTGGAATCAATTAAGAAGGGAAGATTGTCAGTGAAATTCTGTCTTTAGAGCTGCTGCCTATGGGCATAAGGCTCAACACCCCAACAACAAAGCTTTATTTCCCCCAGATTTTGCCTTTGAAGCACTTCTTGCATGGGGATAGTTAACATCCAAAGTATAGCCTTGATGACTTTAAACAAAGCATGATATCTCTGAGCTGAAAGTCACTCTAGCTCGTCCTCCTAGAGTGTGTGTGTATTGAGTGTGTGTTTGCGTATGTATGTATGTATGTGTGTGTTTGTGTATTGGGAGGAGGTTAAGTGACTTTCCCAAGGTCACAAGGCTGATTAGGGGTAGAGCTGAAATTAAAACCCAACTCCCAGTTCTATTTTATTTTTATATTCTGTCTTATGTCAGACCCCTAGTTATTCAATTATATATACTTTGCACCCTAATATGGACTTTTGGGAGCTTCTATGGTCCTTTGTCAAACTGTCAAGACTTCATATGAATATTTACCATCTATATCATACCTGTTATCTTTAATATCTAAGATGTGTCCCTTCTACTTTGAAAGTATGTGATGTCATCTTATAGATTTTGCATTATCAATGACTATTAGGTTTCTAGGCTAGTCCTTGGAGTTATCAATAACCTTTAAAAACAGAATAAACATAACTCAATTATATACCAGGAGATCAACCACTTCGCAATTTCTAAGAACCTTTTCTTTCTCTAGTCCTTATGTTCTTCCAACCTTATAGGCAAGAAGCAAGGCACTAAGAAAATAATAAACAAAAAGTAATATCAACTGAGCATTACTATGTTCTAGATTTCAAGCTAGCTGCTTCTGCACATGTTTATATGCAATCCTCACAAGAACTCTGTGAGCTTCCCTTTGAAATTCATATTTTCTAGATGAGGAAACAGAGGGTCAGAGAATATAGAGCATGTATACAAAGCTTGTCTGACTCCTCTACCCATCCCCTCTTGCTTTAATCTACCCTTGTTCTATAAATGCCTCACTATGTTCAGCAACCTGCCAGAGCCAGGCCCAGAATGGGGCTATGTGAATAGGTAAGGTTATGATTGATTTTCAAGCAAGATTTGAAAGATTTTTGGATTATAGATAGCTTTAATCTAGCCATTTTTCATCTCCCTGCCAACTGTGTATAACTAACCTTGTAAACCAGAATAAAATTGTAGGGGTTAGATCAAGTAGTATAAATGGGTTCCTTTGTGCCTCAGGCAAAAGCAACTAACCATTCCCATGATTTGATATTCTAGATGTATCACCTTTTCCTCCCACCCCTGAGGCATTAAAGTAAGCCCTTTTAGAGGTCCCAAGGATGCATGCATCTCAGGTCCTGCTAGCTTAGGGTTCTAAGAATAACAGATGCATAAGAACGTCCAGACAGTCTTACTGAGGCCTCAAGGACTTGGGTGGTAAGTGTGAAGTATAATGTGGTGGAGCTCTCTGACCAAACAATAGCTTATAACTGAGACTAGAATCTTCCAGAACAGAGCAAACATGAAGATTGCAGAATGCAGTAGCATTCTAAGACAATGTTACTCAAAATATAGTTTAAAGACCAGTAGCATGAGCATCACTGCAGAGGGGAGGAATGTTAAAAATGCAGAATTTTAGGCTCCATCCTAGACATAACACATTTTAATCTCTAGGATTAGGATCCAGGAATATGTATTAACAAGCTCATCAGATGACTCTGATGCATGCTGAAGTTGAAGAACCCTGATCTAAAGTACCAACAATCAATGGAACTGTCAACAAAATCCTACCGTCTACCGCTGCCGCTGAAAAGGCATCATCTCTGCTACCAGATAGCCTCCAGACTAGCAGAAGAGCTAAGAACAATGCACTCAAAATAGCACTAAAATCTGCAAGAAAAGTGTATACAAGCAAAGCTGAGCCACAGGTCTAACTTCCTTGTTGAATCAGTTTGCTAAAAACCTCAAGCTGCAAGGCTAAGAGATTTTAGCATTCACTTTTCCTTTCACAGTGTCAAATTATACAATTTGAAAATAAAAACAGATTTTGAAATTCCAAAAAAATAAACAAACAGAAAGGACACAAGCATTTCTCAAATGTCATATGTCAAAAGGTTGCCTGTAAGTTTGCTATTTGCAAAACTGAACACTTCTTTCTCTTTTTTTTAATTTTACATTTTATTTGTTTTTAATTTCAGAATATTATGGGGGTACAAACATTTTGGTTACATAGAATGCCTTTGCCTCACCCAAGCCAGAGCTACAAACGCACCCTTTTCCCATACAGTGCGCTCTGCACCCATTAGTTGTGAGTTTACCCATCCCCAAAACCCCCTCCCACCAGACTGGCACCCAGCGAATATTACTTCCATGTGAGCACCTTAGTGTTAATCAGTTGGTACCAATTTGATGGTGAGTACATGTGGCGCTTGTTTTTCCATTCTTGTGATACTAAACTTCGAAGGATGAGCTCCAGCTCTATCCAGGATAATATAAGAGGTGCTAGCTCACCATTGTTTTTTGTATTTGAGTATTACTCCATGGTATACATATACCACATTTTGTTAATCCACTCATGTATTGATGGGCACTTGGGTTGTTGCCACATCTTTGCAAGTGTGAATTGTGCTGCCATAAACATTCGAGTACAGATGTCTTTATTATAGAATGTCTTTTATTCCTTTAGGTAGGTGCCTCGTAGTGGGATTGCTGGATCAAATGGTATTTCTATTTTTAGTTCTTTGAGGTATCTCCAAATTACTTTCCACAGGGATTGTACTAGTTTGAAGTCCTACCAGCAGTGTAAGAGTGTTCCTATCTCTCCACATCCATGCCAGCATGTCTGATCTCACTTTTTTGTTCATTGATAGTACTCTCTATACCCTAGAGTTTTAGTTAACCCATAATATCCTCAGGGTACTAACGGCAATAGTGAGCTGAACTATGCACTGCCCTTGCCCCCGCCTTTGAGATCAAATCATTCAGGAACCCTTCTTGGGCTCCCCTCTGCCACATTTCTGGCCCACAGACCCTCCAGTGACAATGACTTGATGGCACAGTGCCGCAGGAACGTCTTAGAGTGAGTGAGAAGCCTCAGGTTCGGAGCAATGCCCAAGATTTGTTGGCTCAGGTGAATTCTTTTCTTCCAAGGACCACAGTTTACCTACCTTCCAATCTATAGTCACCATCTATTGCTCTGATCAGAAACATCTCTGCTCCTGCCTCCTCGTGTGTCAATAAAAACATTACAGACTTTCCTCTGCCTTCTTGTGGTCCTGAGCTTAGCTTTAGTTTTTTTATGTCCACAGTGGAGGAGATAATGGTGAAGGAAGAATGAGATCCACCGGTGATGAAGGTTTTGAGCACGTTGCCTCACTGCACCAGCTGGACTCTTGGTTCAGCTTTGCTTCTCTGTGAAGTGCTGAGAAGAGTGTCTGGCACAAAGTAATCCCTCACAAAATTCTAAAAATAGTAGTGGTGTTATAGGCAATTGTAACAGTACTATGAATGGCAGCTTTTTTGTGTGGTAGAAGCAAATGGCAACATCTGACGTGTAAAACTATTTGCTTTTCACAATGGAACAACAAAAAGGGAGTGATGAGTTCATCCTATTCCCCCTCTTCTCTCATTTCTCCTCTCAGGCCCTTTGAAAACACAGATTATCATATGGGTGTAAAGGGCAATCTCTAAGTAACCAAAGGATGGCAATGTGTCTAAGCTGAAGCAGGAAATAAGGTGTTGCTTCTTGAATCCAGCCCTGGAGCTAAAGACAGCAGTGGTACCAAGGAAGGAGAAGAAAGAAAGAGACGAAGTGGAGAATAATTAAATATGCTCATTGAATCAATCAGTGAGTGAGTTGAGTTTTCACTGTTCTTCCCTCCTTGGAGTTTGTGAGGAGGCAGGTTTTATTGTCTTCATATGGAAGATACCTGCTGATCAAGTCAGTTGCCCAAGGTTGCACAGGTAGTAAGCCCAGGGCTGCGGTTTGATCCGGGTCTGAGTGCCCCAAAGGCTGCATGCTTTCACCTCTTCTCTCCTCCTCTTCTCCCTTGCTGCCCTCATCAGGGCTGCTTCCTTGTATTGGTAAAGGGACCACTTAAAAAACAGAAACTCAAATAAAGTTAAGGGGATATCATAGATGGAGATTGGATCTATTGTAGCCAAGAGAAGGTGAAAAGTAAAACAGAGAGAAAGAATATGGAAGGTACAAATGGTAGATCACAAGTCAGAAATGAAATTTTCTGTGGTCAGTCTATATACAATATCCATCTCACAGAATAGGAAAATGCAATCTCATCACTGCTCTAATAGCAAGGGTATGGACCCTCTGTGAAACGAAGAAGCACATAATGTACCACAACACAAATGCCCTTCTTCTAGGTCATATGTAGAGCTGTGAACACTCTTCCAAAGGTTTAAGGAATCGTGGCCAGGTATGTGTGTGTGCTGTCTTACGCATAACAGCAACCTGCACCTGTCATTGTGAATTGATCACGGTTGAGAGATTGTACCCCGAATGATATCACATAGGAAAAACCTGCCCCTGACAAAATGTACTAGACAAAACCCATTTAACAAGATGGCTCCAAAAGTGGCCACTGCTTCCTGTTTACTCACAGCACTGAGGACCCTGCCTAAAGATGAAACAATGAAATTTTGCAATCACCCTTGGTTTGACCTAGAAGTGAAAGACAGACATTATACTGCGGGCATCGGAGTCATTGTGTCTACTCGTTTTGCACCAAGGACTAATGCATTCAGCTTTCTCCCTCAGAGGATGTGAGAGAGAGTGCTCATGGCAGGGTTCTTTTGTAACACTCAGAAACAATATATTTTCAAACTACTTTCAATTTGTGGAGTTAAAATAGATACAGAGGATTACTGTGTCCTTTATTTTGACCTTGGCCTACACAAAGACAATGTAGAAACAGGAGAAAATGGAAAGAAAAAAAATGAGACAGATTCCTGCCTCTGGAATAAATGAACAAATGGCTTTCCCAATGTTACTGAAAAATGTTGTCAAATTTTCTCAAAGGGTCTGAGCTTCCACTTTGAGTAGAAGTTATGAGGTGCCTAAATCTAAAATGATTTCCTCTTCCAGGCATAGGAGAGCTGCAGAAACTAGGGATGGTATAAATGTACAATAGTTATTTGTTTCACAAATAGCTATTTTCCTTATCCAGTTCCATGTGTTTGAAGTCACCAAAACATCACTTTCTGATTTAAACCATAATTGCCATGTACATATGGAGTTGACGGGAAAATGTAAATTGTTTCTTTACCCTGAAGGCATAAATGTGCCAATAAGTTGTCATTCCTCAGGAGCTAAGATTTCTAATAATTGGTACTTGAGTTCAGTGTTTCTAAACAATACTCTTGTTAATTTATATTTATGTAAAATATCTGTACCATAATGTGTTTTATTGAACCAGTTGAAATCCAATTTTTTAAGCATGGTTTTCTCTTGCATGTTGCTTAATGGCCACTTCTTTTTTTCTAATATTAATGAAACTAATTAACATTCAGTGTTTTCTGAGTTACGTATAGTCTGTTGTTACTTTGAAGAATGACTTTCTGGTTGCCAAAAGTCATGGTGCAGACAGTGTTTCAGGGCTCAACTAGTTTTTCCAAAAGAAAATTTTAATTAATCATCAATATTGTTGCTGATGACACTATCATATCCTGATCTCAGGTTTGCTCTATTTGTAATTTCTTATGGCCACACGTCATTACAAGCTATTCTGAAATATGAAGGTACCCTCCCGGTGGAGGAGTAACTATTGCTTTTGCAAATCATAAATAGTGTTACATTTAGGGTGACTTGGTAGGCATCAAACACTGGGTGTTTACTGTGGGAGACAACAGACAGACTCTCATATCCCAAAGTTAGGAAACCAGACAGAAACCAATTTGTCCAATGCTAGTTTCCATGCAGGTTTGCAAAAATAAGAGGAGGCACAGGGAGATCTAGATAAAAATGTGTTCTAGACACTGTCATCCTCATTATACAAAACATTTTTTTAAAATTAGATTCCCCTCCACCTCCAATCAAACATACAGATAAGACCATGTAAATGAATTGTTCTGGTTTGTCACTGGTCATAAATGTGACTTCAAACTTGGAGATGCATGCCACCTGCTACTCAAGTAGCTGAGAGCTTAACATCTCCATCAACAAATTGCCTAGCTTGGTCATAATTATGGAAGGATGCAGAATGTTAAAATATTCTTTTTCCTTTGAGAAGAAATTGACACAAATAGTAACAATTCACAGCACATCATCTGTTCTTGACAAGCCTTCATAATAGATCAAAAAATGTACATATTTTCTCCAAAAAATTAGAAGATGCAGGATCGGGATGTGTGAGTAAATATGTTAATTCATTTTAAGCTGGTTGCCACATTCCAATAGCACATGCCACTCTAAAGGAAACTGAACAATAATTTAGCACAGGTCAAATAAAAGACCCTCTTAGAGAAAAGTTATGATAGACCCTCTCTCCTACAACAGTATTTAAAATACTTATCTCAATGACACATGTTAGTTTTATCCTCTGTGTCAATGGTTTAATTATAAAATGAAATATCCAAGTGACATTCATCTCAATCGAAATTATTTCTATCTGAATTAGGTATGGCTTTAGCCAAATGTAGTGGTACAAGAAGTAATAGTATTAGTAATAAAATTAAAAATAATAATAAAAGCTACCATTTGTTGAGTGTCTTGTATTATATACCAGACATCACAATAAGCAGCTTGTGATATTACATAGTGCAACCCACACAGCCACCCTGAGAAGAAAGTAAGCATCATTCTTCCCATTTTAGACATGAGAAAACTGAGGTTCAATCACACAGTTTCTAGAGAGAAGAAAGGATCTTTGCTCATGTCTTTTTAAGCACATTTTCTCTAATAAGGCTCAGCTGCCCACGTGTACTACAGACTTCATTTCACAAAGAAAATTCAGGAACTCTTTCGGTAGGTACTTGCTATTCGTTTTTATGTGTAATTAAGAAATTATATGCTGCTGATAACCCTGGTAATGTAATACCTAACCTCTCACATTCTTCCTTGATTGCCATGCAAAGGATTTGAAAAGAGATTATTTTAGAATAATTACTGATCAGTAATCATCTCCACACAACACAAATCACATTTGATTCCCCATTAAGACAGACCAGGAGAATGAGAGGTTTTCTCTCCAGAATGCTTTTTTACTGCAATCAGGTTAATTCTATGTTTCCATTCCATTGGTCTTCTGAATTTAAACATGGGAAAATGGAAAAAATTCTATATAGGGGATAATAATATCCCCAACCATGGGTTTTGATCCACTGGTGAAAAAGTGTTTAACTCTTAGCTTTCCAAGTAGAGAACTATCCCATTCGGAAGTGTCACTTTCCAAGAAGGAGTCATTCAGCAAATAGGAGTAGGTATTTTATTACTCCAGGACAGCTGTTTACTTTGATCCATTCTAAAGCTCAGACCTTCACAAACACAATCTGTCACGTAAAATAATTCATACGGAAGAACGAAGAAACAAATGTCAAGCCACCATAGTTAATCGATCTCATTTTGTAATATCTATCAGCAACCCACCAATGTATAGTGATGTATCATTTTTGATTTATAAATGTACTAACCCTTTAAGATGATTGATATATCAATGATTCTTCTATGGCCCCACTTGCCAAGATTTAGCTTCCTGTCTTTTCCTTTATTTAAGTAATACTACGGCTTTATTCAAGCATCTTAGCCTTAATCTGGGAGATCTATGATTTTTTTACCTGTAATCATCAGGTTTATCAACACCACCACTATCCAACATCCCCCCTCCAAAATCTGACTTCCACTTATCTTTATTCCATCATGAAGAGAGAGCAGCCATCTTTCTAGGAGGAGAACATGTCTCTCCATCTCTGACATAGACAGAATATCTGCTCCTGAAACCTGTGGGCCAAGAACTACTTCTTCATATTCTCCAATGTACCATTTCTCCATATCTGCAATGGCCCTCCCTTTCCTGTCCTCACAAGAAAGTGTCACTTGCATGGATATTGGAGTTTAAGTCAGATCATTACTTTGTCTGGGGCATTTTAAGTCATTATCTTTTCCTTTTTCATTTTAGCTTGATGGTAACACAGTGGTTTAGTGGTTACACAAATGTTTGGTTTATAATTTTCCTTAAATTGTGCAAATACATTTTGTTTGCTTCATCAATTTTATAAATAATACAGAAAAGTTCTTGCAAAGATTTAAAGACTCTTTGGCAACTGAACATTTGTGTACCTACCACATAAATCGAGAAATAAAATGTTACCAACACCTCAAAAAACTCCTGTGTGTCCCTTGTCAATGGGAGCTTTCTCCCTCCCCTTAAAGGTAACTGATCCCCTAATTTTTGTGATAATCATTTTCTTTAAGCTTTATCTTTCACCATGCAACAAATGTCCTTGTCCATGTTAAATAATTTTAAACACTCAAATCACTTGGTGGAAGTTTTATAGAAATAGGTTCATATCACAGATATTTATGGTATATAGATAATATGCCAGACATTAAATAAGGAGTTAGGGGCCAGGCATGGTGGTTCATATCTGCGGTCTCAGCACTTTGGGAAGCTGATGCTGAGGATTGCTTGAAGCTAGGAGTTTGAGACCAGGCTGAGTAATAATAGAGACCCTATCTCTACAAAAAATAAAAAATGTAGCCAGGCATGGTGGTACACACCTGTAGGCCCAGGTACTTGGGAGGCTGAAGCAGGAAGATTGCTTGAGTCCTGGAATTTGAGGCTACAATGAGCTATGATCACACCACTGTACTTCAGCCTTGGCAGCAGGACCCTCCCTCTTAAAAAAAAATTTTTAGCCAAGGATGTAAAAATTAGTAAGACATAGTCACACCTCCTAAAACTCATAAGGCAATTTTACCAAAGTTCTTGAAAACAATGTTTGGTTCATCGTAACTACAATCTAATTCACCCAGGGGGAATTGAAACCAGAGAAAAACAAGACATAGCAAGATTTTTCCTCGATTTGTCTCAAGTCAACACATGGGCTGGTCACTGTGTAACTGGGAAAAGAGAATTAATCAAGTCTTTCCCTAGAAAACGGAGAGGGCAGGCAGGAGAGGAACTGTCTCATGTAAGAATGTGAGTATATTATCTCTCTCCAGCACCCTAAATGAGGCATTCCCAGCTCATTTCAAAGGCACGAGGAAAGACAGATTCATGATATGTAAGGAAAGAAAACTTTGGGGGGAAACTTTTTTATTCATATTCTAAGGGCTAAACAGGTATTTCAACCTTTACATTTCATATGTGGAAAATAAAGACAATGGTCCACCCAGAGAATTCACTGGGACGGTGTTTGTGGAGCATTTGGCACAATGCCTGGCACCCAAGAATGCTCCCTAAGTGCTAGCTCAGCCTCTGAGAGGTGTCAGTTCCATCATCTGGGCCAATCTTGAATCTTGAATCAAAAAGTCAAGCTAACGATATTGTGCTAACGATATTGGCCTAAGAGAGGCCAGCACTCAGGCTCCATAACTTGCTATTTGTTGAAAGGACAATTTATAATATTCATTTCATGACCAAAAAAATGATGTACAAACTGAAGAGTGAAAAGTGATGAACAGTAAATTAGTATTTCAGTTAAAGACAGGAAAAGTCTTCTCAAGGCCCCTCTACCTCTTTCCCTGGAGTCCGGCCCAGATACTGTCCCCAAACCCAACAGCCCTCGTTACCGTACCACAAACGTGGCACTGTGTTAAACCCATTTTCTTTTTGTACTGCGGTACTGAAATGATGTTTATCTCCTTTATCATTTCTTTTTTAATGTGTTAAACAAAATTTATTTTTAAATTTTCTTTCATTGATATTAAAATTTTAGTATAACAGATAAAAATTAAGATTTGTGGTTGGACGCAGCTGTGTTCCAATCCTGCATTCATTGCTTACTGACTGCATGATGTGTGTAAATTCCCTATGCTCTGTGAAGGGGGTATTATAACAATGCCCACTTCATAGCTATGTTGGAAGAATTAAATGTAATAATTTATGTAGTGCATTAATAATAAGTGGTGGGTTTTGCTATTATCTCCCCGATTTGATTCTAAGCACCTTGCCTGCATAGACATGTAACGTTCTCTTGTTCAGTTAATCTGAGAGCCGAGCAGTTTGCTGATCGAACCCACCCGGTGGATCTTTGCTGATTGATTGCTGCGATGGTGCACTGATCCTATTCTCAGCTGCTTTCTAATATGAAACTTCCTAATTTAGAGAGTCAGCTACAAACATGGCATAACAATACACAGATGGGGGAAATGGGCAGGGGACTTAGAGAAAGTGCTTATGTGCTCTGGTGATTACAAAGCAAAACCATGCTGCTTATTAAATAAACGTGTCTAGTTGACAAAATGGTCATCCCTGACTTTGACAGAAATGATCGATGGAATTCATCTCCTATAGAAAAAAAATGCCCCAGTGAAAGGCAAAGCCTGATCCTAATTATTGTTTAGCTGACTGAGTTCTTTGTATCTGTAATGGTTCTGTCAATTAAAGATGTTTTGGCCAAAGTATCTACATAATTCCTCAGCAATGTGATCTGTCAACCCACACAGCAGGAACCCTGAGCCTGAATATTCTAGTAAAAGAAGAGGGCATGGCATGATGGCTGGCCAATTGGATTTCAATGATGACAATGAAATGAAAGAACAAATAATAACAATAATATAATATTAACTGTAGATTTTGAGTTCTAGAAAACTGTGAATTATAACAAATAGGATCTACAGGGTAATGTCACTAATGTCACATTTGGGCAGGGCAGAGCTTTGGCATCTTCTCCTTGTTTTTTTTTTTTTTTTTTTTTTTTGTGGATATAGGGTCTCACTCTGTTGCCCAGGCTAGAGTACAGTGGAATGATGGCATGACCATACCTCACTGCAGCTTCATACTCCTGGGCTCAAGTGATCCTCCTGCTTTAAACTCCCAAGTAGATGGTACTACAGGTGTGCACCACCATGCCTGGCTAATTTTTTTGTATCAATTTTTTAGAGATGGGGGTCTCTCTACGTTACCCAGGCTGGTCTCAAACTCCTGGGGTCACACTCTCTCTCCTCCCACCTCAGGCTTTTGAATAGCTGGGATTACAGGTGTGAGCCACTGTGTCCAGCACTTTGGCTATTGTACAAGTCAAATCATTATCGTGGAGAACAAGCACAGGTTTAGGGTCTTTAGAGTTTGTGATCCTATTACCTTGAGGCTGCTGTCTAGTAATTTTCATTAGGTAATCCATTATAAATCTCATCTCATCGTCTTTCAGTTGGAATTTGCTGCCAATTGTTAGAATGAAAATTGCTCTTCTTATTGCATGGGAGTACAGGTACATCTATCAAGAAGAATGACGTTCTTTGGTAAATAATTCTAAAATTCCTAGTCCCATATGTTTTCTTATTTCTAAGTGGTTCCCTTGGGAAGTTATGTAAATATTTCAATTTTATTCTCATTGCCTATAAAACATTTAAAACCCCTAAGGATATGCAACTGTTGGAACTGAAATAACATGATCTTTGACTTTGGCATCAGAAGGACATGAGATCAGATCTGCTTCTGCCACATCCTAGCAAAATGGTCTACAAAAATCACAGAGTCTCCTTGACAAGTACATAGAATAAGTTTTTGAGAGAATTCCCTAGAATGATGTTTGGAAAACATGATTGTTGGAACATATCAGGTATTCTATAAATGTTAGTTTTCCCTTAGTCTGGGATTGATTTTGGAGTAAATTTACCAGCCCTGTTGGGAAAATCAGTTTCATTGTATTCCAATCATAAACTCGTTTTTGGGTACAAAATGTAATCACCCACCTCTGGTTCTAAACTTTTTTAATAGGCTTGGTTCCTTGTATCTGTTAGATTTCATAGGAAAATCAAATTCACTCTCAGTAGATAATAAATACTAATCAAAAAGAAAGATATTTGTTAAAAAATATTCCTGGCCCAGCACAGTTTCAGTCCATGTAATGGGACCTCAGTGAATGTTTATGGAAAGACTAGGTCTTAGCTGAGAATTCCACTCTGAAAGATGAAATTTTCAAAGATGTTGAAGGTTGGCAGCTCACTAAAATATGTATATAGTTCTCCATAAGTAGAATATGCATTTATATGGTAAAGTTATGGGGTAAACATTTTTTTAAGTCACTTTAGCTTTTAGTCATCCTTTGACTACTATCCACAGATTAACTATATACAACCCTATTTCAACACGAAGGGGAGAGATGTCTCGTGGTATTTTAGAAAAAAAAAAAATCTCATTTCAGTTTGGAACCAAAGAAAGAATAATGCAAATCTTAAAAGCTTGACTCTACAGCAAAACAGTCAAATTTTCAAATCTATATACAAAAAAGCTATCTTATTAAAAATAAATCCATAATTGTACATAATAGACGAAGTTATGTAAAAGTGTATCTGTAACCCAAATATCTCTGTAGAAAGGAGTCCTGTGCTGACGCTTTTATTTATTCACATAAATTTGAAATCTTATTGAGCACAAACTATAATTAGTTTAATTAGTAAACATCTCTAAACTTACCTGTTACATAATATAAAATCATATTGTCCTATAGAAGTTCTGTATTTAAAATGTTATCTGTTAAAATCTGTATACTCAGGCATCAGGAGTTTTATTTTATCAAAACCATTTATGTCGTAACCTTTCAATGCATTAGCAGTTAGCTGCATTGACATTATCCCTACTCCTCAACTCCTGGAATGAAAGCAGAGGGCTTTTCTCATTTTCTGTATCAAAGGCTTTCAGCTTTTCTGGCTAAGGGCATAAATGAAGGGTGGTAACAAGAGAAATATTAACATCATTTAAAATCAGAAATACTTCTCCTTTGAAAGGTTATCCTGATTTCAAAGTTTTGCAAGTAATTAAGAACACGAATCTGCTTGGGGCTCCGTGGGCTGTGGTTCCAGTTTTTATCACCCTCCATCTGGAAGACAGATGAAGTCAGCTGTGGGTACATAAAATTCCTGATAGATTAATTCTTGGGGAGACTTAGACCAAAGTGGAAACCACTGCTCCCTTTGTGTGGCAGTAAGACAAATTATGTTTTTAAGTAGCATCAAAAATATGGTAAAAAGAGAAAATGGCATTAGCCTTATTTTTAGGCTCGGATAGACCAAGAATTCGTATCTTTTGATAGAATTCACTTTTATTTTCTATTCAAATACCAAATTCAATTAAAATGAAGTGTGTACAGATGCCACTTTCTGATGGGTCTTATAATCAGAAGCTCTGAATGCAGTACCCTTTCAAGTATCAAATCATGAAAAACAACCCTGTTTGTGAGACATATTAGTTACCCTTGTCAATTAACCAATGCCAGAATTTCTTCTCAACTCTGATTACTCTGGACATAGATAATGAGTTTTCTTCCAATTTTTGTTCATTTCCTCCTTGTTCTATAGAGAAGTATCGATTTTTATTTATGTGTTGATTTTATCCTTCATTTGATTTGGCTTTAAGCAACACTTTTTCTGATCGTATCATAACACAGCAAAGTCCTGGGGAAAAGAGGGATCAGGGCCACTTAAATTTATAATGTTTTGGTGTTCCATTCTTTGAATTAACCGTGGTGATCAGTATAGTGAAATAGTGGACTTCTCACTGCCTTTCCCCTGCCCTGTCCTCTCCAGCCCTTCTGTTATACACACTCAGAAACCATTGATGTTGCAATCAACACAGAATTGAGGTTTTGGAAGTAGAATTTAAACTGATGATGAGAAAATCAGGTTTGCTGCTACAAATTAAAACAAACCTAAAACCACAAAGTAATTCCTCACATATACTCGCACACACACACACATAGAATACATTCTTCAAAGGGTTGTGTAAGTGAGATTATTATTTTTTTTTTATTCCATGAGGATTTTCACATGAGAAAGGGTGATTCACGGTGAGAAGAGACCTGTGCTATCCAGGAGTTAAAGCAATGGAGATGTGACTGTAGCTGGGATGAGGCATCCAGCCAATGGGCTTTTTAGTCTCTTGGTCTATCCTGGTACTACACAATGTGCCCCATTGTAGATTTGTACAATAATGACTGCAATCGATTATGCCTTATGCTGTGATCTCAGTGCTTGTGTTCCGCCAAAATTCATAGGTTGACATTGAATCTTCCGGCACCTTGATCGCAGGCCTCCGGCCTCCAGAACTGTAAGAAATAAAGGTTTGCTATTTATAAGCTACCCAGCCTATAATATTTTGTTACAGCCGTGTGAAAGGATTTAGACACCTCCCTGTGTCCACCACCCTTTATGATGGATCTGCCACCACTCCTATCCACAGGTGAAGTCTATCTCCCTACGCTTGAATCTGGTCTGGCCTCAGGACTTGCTCTGACTAACAGAATGAGGTAGAAGTGAGGTTGTACGCCTGCCAAGGATAAGCACTTGGAGACTTAGAGCTTACATTTTTCTCTCTGGGAACCATTTCTTGAGAACACCATAGTGAGAAACAGCCCAGATGAAAGACTGCATGGAGAGAGATTCCCAGGTGCTCCAGGTCCCAGCCAAGCCAATGCCAAGCCAACCACCAGGTAAATGCCACTGGACATGTGAACCCAGATGAGACACAGAAGAGTCACTGCGGGAACCCACAGAAGTATGAGAAATATCACTGTGTATCTTTCTTTAACTTTTATTTGGAAATATTTTAGATTTACATAAAAGATGCTAAAGTAGTATAGAAAATTTCCATAAGCCTCTTACTGAGCTCCCTCGTATGGCATCATGACACACACCCGTACTACAATGATCAGAACCAGGAAATGAGTATTGGTAAAATGGCTTTAACTAAAGACCTTATCCAAATCTCACCAGTGTCTTCACTAGTGTTTTTTTTTTCTTTTTTTTCTTTTTTTCTTTTTTGTCTGTCCCAGGATCCCACTGCATTTAGTTTTAGATTGCTTAGTCTTATCCAATCTATGACAGTTCCTCAGTCTTTTCTTTTTTCTCATAACTTTGATGCCTTTGAAGAAATACTGAACAGTTATTCATAAAATGTTCCTCAATTTGGGTTTGACTGAGGTTTTGCATTTTGGAATGACGTGTTGTCCTTCCCAGAGCATTGTGTCAGGGAAGCCATCGTGTTAAGTTGGCTTATGGCTAATGCTGATCTCCTTGGTCAGGAGGCCATGGTGGTTTCTTCCTGACTTTTCCATTTTAAAGTTACTGTATTTCTCTTTGTCATAAATAAGTATCTTGGGAGAGATATTTTAGACTATAAAAATGATCACTTTAAGCTACTAAGTCCTGGAGTGATGTGTAACTGACTTACAGATACAGAGAGAGAGAGATAGGTAGATAAATGGATAACACAAGGTCAGGCTGACAACTTCAGCCAGGGAGGTTTGGCAATGTGCCACAGGGAATGGAAGACAGAGAAAGGCCCATGTCATTAGGGTATCTATGACAGTTTTAATGACAGATTTGTGGATGAGGAGTTTAGTGACATTCTGGTGCAGCAATGTGTCACCTGAGAACTAGAGAAGAGAGGAAAGAGTATTATGTTGTGTTTCCTTTTTTAAAAAACGGCTTAATGTGGGTTTTGACTTGACAGGTCAAGTAAGGAATAGAAATATTTTAAAATTATTTTTGTTAATTTGACCACAATGCAATTCTGAGACTGGGATGTGTAGAGTCCTGGGATTTATTAGTGTTTCAGACATGAGTGTTTTTGTGTGTGTGTTTTGTTTTTCTACGGTGCTAAGGCAGGGGGCAGAACAAGATATTCTTTAAACAAGGTAAACAACTGTAAATCCCATCCCTCTATTTGTGCAATATAAGTGGTAGTCCACTAATTAGAAAGAATTCTGCCATCCATGGATAAAATGTGAGACAGAAGTATAAGTCAAAATGTCCTTTCTCAGAAAGAAGGAGACTGATCTTCCTATTGGATCTCTAATGGGGCTTATATGAGAAGAACTTGCACATGACATGGAACCTGAACAACCTTAACTGCAACCGTGAGAAAGAACGAATAGGCATCTAGGAAGCTGCAGAGTAGAACCACAGTTTTTTTTGTTATTATTTGAATACGGTTAATAGCTATTTAGTTGTCTGGCACTGGTGATATAGGAGAAAGCAAGATAGACGAAGTCCTTGCACTCGCGGAGTTTATATTCTATTAATAGTGCAAGAGATTGACAATACACATGTACATTCTTTAGTATATATTGTAGATGGTTCTGTGTAGTGGAAAAGAAAAATTAAGCTAAGCAGAAGGAGAGGGAATGAGATGGTAAGGGCAGTCGCCATTGTAGAAAGAGTAGTCAGGAAGATCGACTGAGTATGTGATACTGAGTCCATAGGGATGGAAGGCATCGGGCCAGATCATGGGGGCCAGGCTGTGAGAGTGACCCCCGAGGCAGATGGAATCCTGGGAGAAGAAACCCAAGGCACCTAATAAAGCAACAAGTAGAGGTACAAGGCAGGTAATGTATGTTAAGGAAGATTTTTTTGAAGGAGTCTTAGAGATGCTCACTTTTGATAGCCCCTTAAAAGCCCAGTTCTTTGCAGATCACAGTTTTAGAACCTCTTGATTAGTGCTTCTCCCATGCCTTTGGATATTGCCCTGCCCCACAAGCCTGGAAATGGGTACATCAAGAGTCTTCAGCTATGGCCAATGTGGTGATGCACGTTAAAGGGCTGGGCAGGATATGCAAATCCACATCCTTCCCAGCATATGTGGAGAGTTAACTGGTGATTTTGTGTGTTCCTCCCCAGATTACCTTCAGTTCAGCTTCCCAACCATGACCAGCACAGCCAGACTTTGGCCAAGTCCAATGTCTGGCTGTCCCAACAAATCTTGAGCTGGGCCTTTTTTTTTTTTTTTAAAAAGTATGTGTAGGCTTATAAATGTAGGCACAAAATAGCATGTTATATATATGTTACCACAATAAAAATGAGAAAGAAATACAGACACTATTGATCAGTGGCATAGCACAATTTACCTAGCTTAAGAAAATGATTTCAGCATCATCCCATAGCACTGTACAATTATTCCTTGACATGAAAATAATTTCCAAAACTCTCTGTGCTGTGTGTGTTTGAGAAGTGATTATCAAAAAATAAGTAAGTGGAGATGTGGGGCAACTTTTACCAGTCCCTGACTGTGGCTTGCTTACTTAATTTACAAGGATCTCAAATAATATTTTAGAATGGCTGTCACTAGAAATTAGATTTTGATAACAAATACCATCACTAGATATATCCTTAGGTTTTGTCAACAGTGTTTTGTTGTCAATTTGAGGTCTTTAAGGAGCCATCTGTATTTTTAAAATATGTTAGAACAGTCATAAGTTACCTTCCTCTTTAGGTTTCTCAAGTGGAAACTTGCATTTGTGTTTCTGGAAAGTGTGCATAAAAGGCATAAATCATCACAGATCATTCAAGAGGGTGTCAAGAGCTTTCCAGTGGTTAATATAAAAAGGAGATGGAACTTAGCCAAATAAGGGAGAGCTATCTGACAGATTTGTCTAAGGAGAAAACAAAGGAAAACAAATTTAATAAATTTCCTGTTACTAGAGAGATTTTAGGAATAAAAATTTTTACGAAACAAGAGCTATGTTAGCCTCTACAATGTAAATTATACTAAAGGTCCCCAAAAGTGGTACGTTCAGCTCTCTTTTCAGATCTTTTGTCAACTACCAATTGCCCAGAGGATCATTAAAAACACTCATTGATCAACAAAGTGAGGTTTATTACACTTATTGCAGTGAAGTTGAATACCGCCTTCATGGCTCTTAGTGGTGTCTCAGTAGGGGGAATTAGAGGGAGAATTGATATAGGGTATTAGGACTTGGGCTGGCTGATCTTAAGGTGGGTTTTGGAAGGTGGGAGACTGTTCAAAACTGGGCAAAGTTTATGGCATAATAGCTTTGAATTGCTGTGCAAAACTGGTGAGAATTGTGAGAAAAGTCTTGGTAAGCACGCTATTTATTAGTCACAATATCTGAGTGGTTTCAGTTGCTGACAGTCTTATCTTCCTGAAAGAATTATTTTCTGGAGCAAGTAGCTATGTTATTTTGCTTGCTTTCAGTACTGTTTAACATATATAGAGGAAAACATCCCTAGCCTCAGTATTATTTAATCAACAGACAGGAAATTATGTTGATTTCAGTTCTCATTTCCTACCCTGCAATTCTGTATTTCTTTTCTTTGGTGTGGCAACATTTTTAGGAAAATGATAATAATGATCAATCTCCCTTTTGGCTTTCATAATCATCTGTTGGTTACTTAACATAAAGAACCAAAAATTTTCTCCCTTACTTTGTATTTGATTTTGTATACTATATAGTGACTAAGGACATTTGCTCATTTAATTAATATGTTTTGAGAGCACACTCTAAGTCATCTGAAGGGTTAGAAAAAATAACCAAGAGAAATTTTGTGCCCTAGAGTCATAAGGAAAATACTTACTGTAAGACCCGAAGGTCTCTGGTACTCAGTTAACACATGGTTTTCACAGAGTTGAGTGAGGGTGTTTTGTTTGATTGTTTATTTGCTTATTTTTAATGTGAGGCTGATTGGATAATTGAGAATCATAGAGGTGACTTCTACATGTTCTGGGTCATCTTGACTCCTGTTATGCTCAGTTTTAGCTTCAATATGTAAAAAACTTAGAAGTCATCACTCCTGTCCTTAGAACAAGAAAAAGCCAAAGAAACTAAAAATCGAAGCATTTTCTTGGAAGCAGAAGAGAATTCTGGTCCCAGGGCAAATCACTTCACCAACTCTGGAGAGACAGGCAAACCCAGAGAGTTATAGCCAAGGTCTATTTACCTGCAACAGAAGTGCCTGGAAACATAAACCGGTAGGAAGACTGACATGGGAATGTTGATGAACTGCTGAAAGCTGAGCGTGGATTAGTG
Source organism: Lepilemur ruficaudatus (assembly GCA_963574885.1). Taxonomy (NCBI): domain Eukaryota; kingdom Metazoa; phylum Chordata; class Mammalia; order Primates; family Lepilemuridae; genus Lepilemur; species Lepilemur ruficaudatus. Next base: position 46,187 of record CAUYRT010077241.1, read on the forward strand.
TGGTAATGAAAAACCCCTGAGGCTGTAATCTTAGGGCAGACCCTACACTTTCGTGGGTTTTACCTGCCAGAACCCCATGAAGTTCTCATGGTCAAGACTTGGGAAAGACCCCCTCATGGTCTGGCATGGAAAGTGGGGAAAATAAACCTTGTGAAATATACCCAGAGCAGTCTCCATGAAATGGCCTACTCTCCAGGAAAATAGACTTTGTTAGAGCCTTATCCCAGCTAGAAGGAAAGCGTTTCTCTCTCTCCAGTCTACTCTAGCCTTCCTATCTCACCTAAGGAGGAGCAGAAAAGACAAGAAACAATTGTGACGGTCACAGTCCAGGGACAGAAGTCCACTAAAAGATTGAAATTTAATCACAAAATTATAGAATGTGTCCCATATGCCACACCTTACAATGATACCAACATCCCTCCAATATAATAATAATGGATTATAGCAGAGGCACTGCAAGGTGCAGGCTGTCTCCGAGGAGGAGCACTGATGAAAGCCCAGAGTCAACAGAAGTGACAAAAGCAATATAGCTGCAGCAAGCACTAAACACAGCACAACTCCTACTCAGATTAATATAAAATCTCCCACAAAAGGCCTATTTACTTCAACTTCCATTACCCAAGATATCATACTTTCAATAAAAATTTATAAGGCATGCTAAAAGATTATATATGTTTGTGTATATGTCTATATACACATTTGTGTTTGTCTCTCTCTCTCTCTCTCTCTCTATATATATATATCTATATCTATATCTATATATATATATATACACACACACACACACATATATATGAAAACACAAAGCAAGCATCTGAACCAGAGTCAGATATGATGGGGAATTGAAATGACTACGATTAGTATGTTAAGAGCTCTAGTGGGAAAATAGGCAGTATGAAAAAACAAAAAATATATAGATAATGTAAGCAGAGAAGACAACTCTAACAAAGAATCTGAAGGCAAATGATAGAAATCAAAAACACTAACAGAATGCTTCTGATAAGCTCATCAGTAGACATGGCACAGTTGAGGTAAGAACCAACGACCTTGAAGATATGTCAACAGAAACTTCCAAAACTGCAAAATGAAGGGAAAAAAGAATTAAGCGAGAAAAAATAACCAGGACTGTGGGAGAATCTCAAAAGATACAATATATATGTAATACAATACCAGAAAAAGAAGAAATAATGGAGCAGAATAATAATGGCTAAAAACTTTGCAAAATAAGTGTACACTTTAAACCACAGATTCAGGAAGCTCAGAGAACACCAAACAGGATAAATCCAAACAAAACAAACCCAAAACCCCATATCTAGAAATACCATATTCAAATTGTAGAAGCCAAAATCTAACAAAAAATCTTAAGATAAACCAGAGGGAAACAAAACATCTCACCTACAGAGAAATAAGGATAAGAATTACATTGGACTTCTCCTTAGAAACCATACAATCAAGGAAAGACTGAAATGAAATATTTAAAGGATTAAAAAGCAACACCACCACCACCAACCTTGAACTTGTACCCAATGAAATTATCCTTCAAAAGTGAAGGAGAAATAACGATTTTTCTCAGACAAACAAATATTGAGGTAATTTGTCAACATAGACCTTTCTTGCAAAAAATATCAAAAGAAATTCTTCAAAGAGAGGCAATGTTATAGGTCAGAGCCTTGAATCTACATAAAAAATGGAAGAGCATTAGAGTAGGAATAAATGAGGTAAAATAAAATCTTATTTTTTATTCTGAATTGATCTAACAGATAACTATTAGTTCTAAATAATAATAGCAACTATATATTGAATGATTATAACTACCAGTAAGTGAAATGAATGAAAGCAATGTTTTACAGCACAAGAGAGAGGAATTAGACACACTCTTCTATAAGGTACCTGAACTACTGATGAAGCATACTAGGAATGGGAGAGAAAGAAGTGACTGTACAGTGAAGAAACCTAACAAACATTACCTCAGCCAGGTGATCAAGGTTAACATCAACAATGATGTCACATTAAATGTATGTGCTTTTGAAATGATGTGATGGGAACAGCAACTTTTTCCCTGTGGTCTTCCTCCCAAACGTCCATAACCCCAGTCCCATCATGAGAGAAACTTCAGGCAAATCCCAATTGAAGATATTCTACAAAATACTTGACCCGTACTCCTCAAAACTATCCAGGTCATCAAAATCAAGGGAAATCTGAGGAATTGTCACCACCAAGTGGAACCTAAGGAGTCATGACAACTGGATACAAATTGGTATTCTGAACGGGAGCCTGGAACAGAAAAGGACATTAGGAAACAAACAAAAAAAACCCACCACCACCAATGACAAAGAAACAACCAAGGAAATATGAATGAATTATGAACTTTAGATAATACTTTATCAATATTGGTTAATTATTTGTAACAAATGTATTGTATTAATATGTAAAATGTTAATAATGAGGGAAACTGAGTGTGGAGTATATGGGAACTTTTTGTATTTTATTCTCAGTTTTTCTGTAAATCTATAACTGTTTTAACAATGTTTATTATAGAAGCAATATCAGTCTTTGAGAATGATTCTTTGGGTGAGCTTAGACTGGGTCCTTGGGAAAGACATACACAGTAGTGAAGTAAAAGAAAGTTACTATCATCCAGGAAGTCTGAGCAAATTTCTGTGATGTCAAATGACTTGTACCATTCTTTTAAAGGCCAGTGACCTTGTACTAGTGAGGTACAAGAATTACACCAACATTTGGACATGTATATCTGCGTACCGGTCCTTCAGCTTTGAAAAGCTGTGGTCACTTGGTCACAGAAAAACAAAATCCTAGAATTCTTCAGTCCTAGGTCTTCAGTTACAAAGTAGGGATGAACTTCAAATAACCTTGAAGCAGCACTACCTGGCTCATTTACAGTGGCTGTCTATTAATGGCTGACATTTCCTTTGAAAGTCCATTGTCTTGCTTCAGGCGATAGGGTACTAGGAAAAAAAAAGAGAGAGAGAGAGAGGCAAAAAAGGCAGCTTGAAATTTATGACCTTATTGTGCTTATGAAATTACAAAAAGGAGCCAGCCTTGTCCATACTGGCCACAGACAAGTGTAGCTATAACTAAAATTTAGAGGGTGTATAAAAAGAATCACATCAGCAGAGTGCTGTAAATCCTGGCTGCCCAGGCATCCCAGCAAATTCCTAATGGATCATCATGCCCTCAAGTTTAAATGGGTGTTCTTAAGAAGCAAAGGTAAGCTACAGGTTAGATACATAAGCAAACAATGATATCATTTCATTTGCTGAATTTAAAATGGGTGGGATGGGAGGAATGATTCACTTAGGGGAATTGAGTAGATGTCTGCAGAGAACTTTCATTCAAGTTCCTACTAGATGCCACACTTTGAACAAGGCTTATAGCCTTATAGGATACTAAGATAGAAAAACACATCCTTGGCATCAAAGAGGCCACTTTTATGTATGGAGAAAATATGATACCCTTGGCACCAGAATGAAATGACTCCTCTGGGAGAAGTAAGTCCAGTGCTGAGTGAGCCAAATAGGTGTTATATGGTACCTTAATAAGTTTGTATTTTATGCTGAGGGAATAGGAAGTTACTGAAGACTGTAAATGATATGACCATTTTCTAAATTTAGAAATATTATTTTGTTTGCAGTGAGAAAGCAAGTTAGGAGGCTATTGCAGTTATCCAGGTGAGAGGTGCATAAAAGCTTCAACTAGGATAATGGTCATAAGGATGGAGAGGAAGGACCAATGCCGTGTTGTTATCCTAGTACTTGGGCTAAAATGGGGAGAGAAGAGTCAAAAGTCATTCCTGGTTCTCTGGCTGGGGCAGCAGGATAATACTGGTGTATTCAGTAAGTTGAGGAGTAATACAGAAACAGCAGTGTGCCTGGAAATGGGCTCTGAGATGAAGCATTGCCTGCAGAAGTTGTATGGAGAAGCGCTTTCAGGAGATAACACTCTAGGGAAGTGAAGAAGCCAGTTCTGGGTAGAAAGAGAATCCGATCCACAGTGTGGTTGCAACTGAGGCCTCAGCTGGTTCTACTGAAGCTTTGAAGCCAGAATGAGCCCTTCAGAGTTGACCCTAATTGAGATAAGCAGGCCAGGTCCCTACATGCCCATATCAGCCCATCATTGGTCTCAGACTACCTGGTGGGAAGGTGCATGCCTTTGAACAAATGAATTTCCTACAGTCCAGGGAAATTCCTAGTAAGGGATACAGCTGCAGATATCCCTAGCAGTAGGGGGCTAACTGTGTTGACCCTGAAAAGGGGATCTGAACAAGTATTAACACCACAGTATCTACTACAAGGTTATATTTTTTGGTGGAACTAAGAGTTAAGAAAGTTATTAATTTAGGGGAATACAAAGTTACTACACTCTAAATTCAAGAATGGACAGGATTAATTGTTCTTTGAGTATAGCAACCAGTAACTAACTGAACCAGTTTTGAACTGGTCCCCATTGATATCAATATCCAGGCTAGCCCACTGGCAACAGCTTCACTCCTGTTAACATTCTTCTGAAGGACAGGCATTTACCAACAGCCTCGCTGAAGTAACCACACTTCTATATATTGAGGTAGGCTCATCTGCAAGATTTCCAGATATAGATGTCATGTTTGTACAGATAAGCATGAGCTTGGAATAGAGATCTGAGTTGGGAACAGGTTGTTCTAATCATCAGGTCATGGTCAGTAGCAGACAGTAGCTGGTGCTCTGAAGGCAGAGACATTTCCCAGGAGAATGCAGAAAGTAAGAAAGAGAAACAGGTCTGGAAACCTAAGAAACCACCATCAATTGCAACACTATTTCTCAAATGTTAATGTGGCTATGAATCACCTTGGAGTCTTTTTAAAATGTAAATTCTGTAACTCCATAGATATGGCATAGGATCTGAAATTCTACATTGGTTTAAAAAAGACTTCCAGATGTTACCAATGTTACTAGTCTGCGGATCACCCTATGAAGAACAAGAAGTTAAAATAGGGGAAGAAGAGAGGATCAAAAATATGTAGAAGGAAGGAAGATCCAAGGAGCTCAGAGGAGAAAAAGATGTTGAAGTTCCAGAAGATGAGACAATTAAGGTTTACGATGGCAGGAGTGGTTGTCATATCTACATTTGCTCAAACCTGAACATGGTTTGGGTGATCATAGAAAGGCCCCAGATGCTTAGAAGGTCCTGGATAACCACATACTTATCACCTTCTTGGAGTGATATACAAGCACACGAGCCTTTGTCATGGATTCATCTACCGTATTAGTAGAGGTTACGTTACTAAGGCACAGAACACTGGGCAAGGGATAAAATCAGAGGGGGGATAGTTTATGCTGACACTGGAGAAAAGGAGGAGACAGAGAAACAGCGTCAGCAGGGACAGATCAGAACTGGGTGGAGAGCTGAAGAATGGACTGTGAGAACCCAAGAAAGGAGCAGAACAGGAAAAAACAAAGACAGACATTGACTATTTGCCGCCAAAAGACAGTCCTAAATCCAAGAAGCACAAGCAAGAAATGCATTTATTAAAGAATAAGTAGATGTTGGAATGAGCAAGCATCTCACATATGTACATACATTCATACAAAAGTGTGGAGGACTGAGTGCCTTTGTTTGGGTTCCCCAGAAGGCAGAGTGTGAGACTTGAGGGCAAGTAGTTAACTTGGGAGGTGATAACATGAAGCAGGAAGAATAAGACTAAGAGTAAGACTAAGAATAAAAAAGCAGAAAAAATCAAAATAGTGTACATCAAGGTCACAGCTATTGGCCATGGACTTCTGAAAAGTTTAAAAAATCACTTTTGAAGTGTCCACCAATACATCCACCAGTACACAATGGTGGAATATTATCCTCTGGAGGCATTAACCCCCTACACTTCTACCTTGCCCTCCTTGTGGGTTCAGAGGAGGTGCTGAGAGAAAAGGCAGGGAGATGCTCTCCAATGCTGATGTTGGAGATTGGATGCTGCCTGTGGAGATGAGTCTGACCCCACATGGAAATGTCCACCACAGCTGCAGCTGTAATGAGCGGTAGAAGGAGGGAGGGAGGCAAGGTACTGAGGCATGAGCCACAAGGGGGTATAATTTGGTGGCTCTGTAGACATTTTTTGAGATAGTGCACTTCTCAGCTTCCAAGTCCAGAGTGCTAATACAAAACAGTGGTTAACTGGGGTTGCCTAGTGATGAGGTTTAGAAAACAGTACCCTAAAATGAAGGACTCAGAAGTAAAAGTATTTGTTTGACCTTCTCCTGTCCTCCTGCCTCTCAGTCCCATTCTACCCTGAGTCTAGTCATAGAAACTAGAATCCCTCTTCCCCAGCACAGTTCATGAAAGCCAGAACCCCTTTTCCTGAAAGCCAGCCATAAAACCTAAAATTATTCTATATAAACCAGGCCATAAAGAAATAATCTGACTTGCTTTATTTGATTGTATGTCATAAGATCTCTATTCCAGGAAGGGCTCTGCCCCACACCCAGAAGGAAGGAACGCATGCTCAAAGACACCAAGAAGAATCATCTAGATAGACAGGCTTTGCTGGGTTTCCCCACTCAGCCTGTTAGCATTAGATCGTACCTTTTTGTCCAATCATACTTCTACATGGCTGCCTATACTTTGTTGACCCTAAGCACAAAAATGGACACTGTCTCCTGTATCTATGAGTCCTCATTCTGAAGGCTCCCCTATATACATGTTAAAATAAATTTGTATATCTTTTTCTCCAATTAACCAACCTGCTTCATGTCAGTGATTTTTTCAACAAAACTTTATGGGGCCAATGGCCTCGGTCCCTACAGATCTGTATATTCTTGTGGTCCCTACAGATCCTCAACATCCTGGGTTCAATTCCTGGTCACAGAGCAACTCTGTTTTAGTAATTTTTGAGGTACTAATTTATTATTGATCCTTTTCCCTTCCTTGGACAGCCGTTGATTTCCTATCGTCTTCCATCTGTGAGAGGCATATGACACTTTTGGACCTTTATGTGTAGCCAGTCAGCTGAGAAGCTGAGACTCCAGGGAATATGGCTGGACAAAAATGTGAGTTGTATCTTGTTTGTGGCTAGTGAAACTTTTCTTTCTTAGAGCTGTTTTTGTGGCATTTCTGCATCTTGTGAAAACTGCTTTCCACCTCTTTGGAGACACCTCGTGTGTCCTTAGCTCGTGTGTCACAACATTGGTTAAGCTTAATTTTAAAAGCAACTTTAATTAAAAAATAATAATAATAAATGTTCAAAAGTCAAAAATACCAGCTAAAATCTGCTCCTATTTACTTTTACTCCTCTCTACCCCTTCCTCCTCTTCGCCATCTTTGGTACCACATGAAAAAACCTAGAGAGGACTTCTCAAACCCCTTAACCCCTTAAGGAACTCAGAAAAATCTGCTGCTCTCCTCCTTTTGAGGGTCATCTGCTTTCATTGGGATGTCTAAAGAGTCTTCACAGATTCCTCTGCAGTATAAAACTCTGCTCTCTTTTATGTTATCTGATTTCTTTGGCTTCTGAGGATACCGGAAATTGTATTGTGAAAAAATTTGACCTTGGTGTGTGTCCTAGCTAGGCTAGGATAACAGTGTTACCAGCTACTGACTACACTACAGGGAGCTTCTGATTTCTTTGCACAACAAGAAAGGGTGTGGTCTAAACACTTAGAGAAATGTCTTTGCAATGAAATGCACTCACTGCAAAAGCCAAGATGCGACATTCCCATATTCAGCTGATTATTTTAGAAGCTTTTTCTAAACTTCCTCCAAACTCATCTTTAGATCTCCTTATAAAATCCGGTAATAAATTCCTAAGATTTCAGATTACTTTGGTGTCCATTTTTAATCTTCTTCTGACTGACACACCCAAACCTCTTCCTAAAAAAAAGTTTAGATTCTCTCTCTCTTTGTGCTTTGGGATGTAAATTTGCTATCCGCTTTGCTTTCTCTAAAACCCAGTGTGGGCTTCTCCAGATAAACTATAACTTTTTCCACTCCCAATGATATAGTTGAAATCCAGTTGTCATTATAAACTAGTGCATTTTGCCTGTTTTATGGCTAAAATTCTAAAATCAAAACGATAAAGTGTTTGTGTATACATCTATATACCTTGTGTCTACACAGATTGCATATGTCTATACATAAGTTTATATATGTCTACACACGGTACCAAATTAACTTAAAAAAAGAGCACTCATAAATTAAGTAACTAGCCCACATGCTTTTCAAGTTCATGTGACTTTAGTAATAATCTTTGCTGAAGATAGTTGTAAAATTATTGGTAAAATAAAATAAAACATCTTCTGAATTTAATTTAGACATTCTGTCTGAGACTACTGGTCAGACAGGTTTTAGGCAATTTCTGCTAGATGTCTTAAAGTCATAAAGGTATTACTTCTATAATATTTTTGATAATTGTTTGACTCGTGAGCTTAAGTTTTAGAGACATTAAATTCTAAGCTCTAAACAAATGACCATGGTAAGGCCTGGGGACATGCAGAATTCTCAGTGACCCAGCTGTGGCTCCTGGTGAGGCTGGGAAGGTGTGGACCTTATCTCCACAGCTTTGTCCTCAGTCCTAAACTCTACGCTAGATATACAAATTCTGGACCCAGATGTGCTCTGCATTCACACCCATCCTTGGTTGTCACATGGCTGCTTAGGACCTGGAATGAATGAGGAAGACATTAGGAAGGGTACTTATGCCATAGTTTCAAGATTCTTTTCAGTAATTTAAAATCTTAAAGCCACATTATGTTAAGTAACAGATAATCATAAAATGCCTGAGTCATTTTTAGGTAAATTAAAATACTGAAATAATTATTAAATATAAGTTTAAGTTTGTATACTTCAGCATCTTATTTTAATATACTATAGAAAGCTAAGTATATTTATATCTGCTAATAAAAAGTAATCAGGGGCTAATAACAGTTCAAGGTTTAACTTTTAGGTTTTTTTCACTGAGAATAAAGGGTACTAAGTGTTAGGGTGGTAAGTCTAGGTGTTCACAGCATGGATGGAGAAACATTTCTCATGCAGAAATTAAGATATATCAAAGTAAAAAAGTTTATTTCATCTTCTTAGAAGGATAGAGAGAATGAGAGAGTGAAAGAGAGGGGAAAAGGGTAGGGGAAGAGAGCAGGGAGATGGCGTGGCATCTTAAAGAAAGAGAAGGGGGTGCCAGCAGTGAGGCCAAGTGGTTTGCTGATTTTAAGGGAGTTGAAGAGAAAAAAATAGTGATGGCTGTCAGTTGGTAACAAAAGTGGCAGCAGGATGTCAAAATCCAAGAGTTGGTTCTCCTGTCTGTCCTTGGAGAAGGGATTATCACAGGAGATCTGACTCTGTTCCCAAGATATGGCTGAGACTGTAGCTTGTTCTCCTGCTGTTGACTCAGGAACTATGTAAAAGCAGATTCTCAAAAAACAATTTTGAAAGAGAGAGATTTACATCTCTTTCCTCTCCTTTCTGTCCATTCAGCTCTTTACAGAAGTTGTGCTAAACAGAACTCCTGCAGGGTGCCTATTAGTGAGAGAACTCATAGGATTGATCTTTAACTGTTACTGAGGAAATTGTGGGATTAGGTATTTTCCTGTTATTTTTGCAAGGCCGCCCCTTTCACTAAGTGTTAATTAACATTATAATTAATATCTGTAATTAAAACTACTCTATATTAGAGAAATAATTTTATATGCAAAATACATAAGAAAATAGGATGTATTTTTTCATTTTTAAAAAAAGGTTATGGAAAGACGTAAGAATATGGTTTTTCTTAAAGAAAAAGTGATCTTGCCCAGTTTAGAAGTTTTAAGGATTGCTTTAAATTAAAATAATTTAAAAAATGGATAAAACTAAACAGATACAAAAAATTGTGAAAAATGATAAAAATTGTAAAAAGTTCTATAAGCTTATAAAAATCTTACCCTGTGGCAAAACTGATTAAGATTAGATAGTTTTGTTTATAGATTTTTATTAAAATTAACTTTTAGCATTAATAATACACAAATGCAGAGATAAAATTTGGTTTGAACAAGATTTTCACTTAATATTAATAGAGATAGGACAAAATATTTTGTTCAACTTTTGAATAAACTGCAAAAAAAAAAAAAAAATAACAGAGAAAAAGACAAATTCAGTTTGCCTTATGCTGTCTTTAGTAGGTCTTATGATTGAGAAACTGAGTCTCCTCTCTATCAGAGAGTAAAAGTTTTGGCTATTATTTTATAGTGACCTGTGATTCTATTTTGTGACATCAAGTATTTTAAAGCGCTGATAGTTGACAAATTTCCCCCTAAAATGTTCTAAATTCAGCCTTTTTGACTGCATGTTAACTTTTTAGGTATCAGGGCTCCTGGTAGTCCAAGAGAGATGTATTAGGCTTATTTGGTATGTTAAAATCTTATGAGAAGCATTGTCAAGCATGAAATAGTATTTAACTTTCTTTGGGTTATATTTATATAAATTTGTTATGAACATATAGTTCAGAATTGTATACAATTTCTAATAATTCCATGTCTTGATATATGTTATCAGTAATAATTATGATTATTATATTAAACTGTTATCTGCCACAGAAATAACCGAATTTCCTTGTCAATTTCATCTTTATTCATGACTATTCTAAGACTTTTTGCTATCTATAGACAATTATTGTTTTACCTTGGTTCTTCTCAAAAAAAGCAGTTTTTAACTGGCTACAGTTCAAAATTTGCTTCTTCCTTAAGCAAATTAATAAAAAGGACTCTGACAATTACTCTGAAATACAGGTTTCTGATAACTTCGAATATTATATTAATACCACTGGACTAAAACAAGCTTCCAGGACTTTAATTAAGAGGCGGATGTGTTCATGCGGATTGCCAGCCCAACCTCGAGCAGAACAAAAATTAATACATGGGACTTAATGTAGAGAGGCCCAAAATAATTTTGATGACTCTTTTTGTTCAAAACATTGCTGATGCTTTTTTGTTTTGTTTTCCAGAAGTCAAGAAAACATTTTTTCCCTCTTTTGAGTTATTTATAGCTTATAATAAATTGGTGAAGTATATTTTTGTGAGCAAAATCTGAAGCATTTATCTTTATCTCTCTATGGGATCTGTCCAGAATTTGGAAACTATTTGTGACTTCTTTCTCTTATAAGAGGACACAATCGGAGACTGGTTATTTTACCAAGGCTTTGACTGAAATGGTATATTTTCAGATATGCCCAGACTGCTTTGAAGAATTAAAGTTGACTTTATAGAGCTGATAAAAAACCCGTTAGAAAAACTGGAAGGGTACCTTGTCCTTTACAAGGTTTCCTGACCTGCAGGTAAGTAAAGAATGGCACTTTCTGACAGGCCCAGGAACTCAAAGTTATTTGGGGACCTCAAGAAAAAAGGACTTTGCCTAGTTTATACAAGTTTTGCAGAAAGCCTGATGGCGAATCCTTGGTTTGACGTTTCAAAATCAAAAGTCTAATCTGAAATTCCTTATTACAAAGTTCCAGCAAAGCCAATTTTAACAGAGTCAATAATTATTCTTACTGCATTTTATGCAAATAATCAGGCCAAGTATAATGAGACTAAAATTTATTTTGCAAATAAATTGATCCTAATATGATTTGTCTTTGTCAGAAATGGAGGTCTGGAGAGAGAAAAATTAGGTTTCAGAAGAAAACAATAGCCCATTTGTTATTAGATTCCAGTCTTGTTCATTGTTTTTGAGTTTTTTATTATTTACTTACAATTTGGACTGAATCTTAAATTCTCTTTTGGCTACAAGTCTCCAAACTGACATTTTCAAATTTTTTTCCCATTTTTTTCTGACCTATAATCACTAGAAATTAAAACCGTGCTTTTCTTAAAGCTCTGCAAGCTGAAACTGGACAGCTTAGACTTAGGGAGAAATAGCAGCAACTTTGTATATATAAATAACCCTTATGTCTGCTAATATGTAGACTTCTCAGAAAATTCACTGGAACATTTAATACAAACTGCAAAACAGAAGAAATCTATATGATTTTCTCTATTAGTTCTCACTTCATCTGCAGATATGTTGAGCTCAACATCTAAAAATCTTTTTGACTGGCTGCCCTCTGGACCCCAAAACTTAACCATTCACCTTTTCATTTATTTCCATAGAAATGCCTCTTACTAAATGTCCTATTCTCAGGACTGAGAGACTGGTTCAATGGCTTATAAGGAAATTCACCAACTCAATTTCTGGACTGTAAAACTTCTTGGGGAAGTTTCATACTGGGAAATGATGGGGCTTAAAAAATACTACCCCAAAATAAAGGCTTTAGAAGCAAAAGTTTGTCTTTGACCTTCTCCTCTCCTCCTGCCTCTCAGTCCCGTTCTCCCTCGAGGTTAGCCATAGAAACTAGAATCCTTCTTCCCCAGTGCAGGTCATAAAAACCAGGAACCTTTTTCCTGAAAGTCATCTGTAAAACCTAAAATTGTTCTGTATCAAAACTGGCCACAAAGAAATTATCTGATCTACCTTGTTTGATGGTAGGTCATAAGACCCCTATTCCAGGGAGAGCTCTGCCTCACACTCGGAAGGAAGAAATGCATGGTCAGAGAGGCCAAGAAGAATCATCTAGATACAGGCCTTGCTGGGTTTCCTCACTCAGTCTGTTGGCATTAGATTACAGCCTTTTTGCCCAATCATATTTCTACATGGCTGCTCATACTTTGTTGAACCTAAGCATAAAAATGGACAATCTCCCCTGTATCTGTAAGTCCTCATTTTTACCTTGTTTTTTTTGTTGTTGTTGTTGTTGAGACAGAATGTCACTCGGTGTCCCTGGGTAGAGTGCAGTGATTGTAGGTCACCACAAGCTTCAGGTCCTGGGCTGTGAGCAATCCTTCTGCCTCGGCCTACAGGGTAGCTGGGATTACAGGTGCGTGCCACAATGCCCGGCTGGGTTTTGTGGTTTTTGTGTCTTTTTGTGTGTGCAGGCTGTTTCTTGTGTCTAGGGTATAGAGATGGGGTCTCCCTGTGCTCAGGCTGGTGTCAAAACCCTGAGCTGCAGCGATCCTCCCGCCTTGGCCTCCTAGAAAGCTAGGATTACAAGCATGAGCCACCACGCCCAGCCAAGTATACACATTAAAATAAATTTGTACATCTTTTTATTCAATGAATCAATCTGTCTCCTGTCAGTGATTTTTCAGTGAACCTTTATGGGACCAAGGGTCTTTGTCCCTACAATAGTAAGAGCCAAACAGTCTAAAAGCCACCACCAGCCTGTTATCTCCATGCAAATAGAGGCTCTGTAAATACTTCCCTGGCATTCTGTTCTTCCTAATTAATCGGCCCGAGCTAAACCTTTGTAAGCAGCATTAAAAGAGGTAAACTTCACCTTGGTCCCTGCCAAAATCATCACAAGTCCTGAATTAGTCGGATGTGAATTAATGAGCTTTTAGCAGAGCTTGGTTTTTGTCAGACATATTGATCCTGGAGTGAAACAGCCCATTAAAGGCTATAATTAAGATGCAGTTTCTGTTTGAAGATGGAGTGCCTGGGCAGGGACAAATTGTGAGATGCTTGTTCCTGTGAGGCTGACAGGTGATCAGGGGATGAACATATATTCAGAGTTTCTCTTGTTTGCCTCCTGACAGCAAATGACAGCCACATTTCGAATGAACCAAACGTAATTTACACAATTATTTAGACCCTAAAAGCAAGAGGAGCTCCACTTCACAAATTACTGGCAGAAGTAGTTTTTCTACCAAGCAAAAGGAAGCTGTTTTGTATTAACTCACCTTGCCTCCCACTTGCCTGCTTTCCTACTATAAATGAGGGTGGGAGGGTTATTTTTGTTTGTTTGTTTTTAATCAGACCTTCTATCACTAGTGAATTGCATTTGTTAGAAAGAAACACTTTAATAAGTATTTGGAGTGTTAGCATAATAGAGGCCAGGCAGAGACACAGGTTGTGACGAATGGAGCTATGGGCTAGGGCTGGGAAGGGACTTTATAGAACTGCAAGGTGGGAAGGGTTTGGAGAACATTCCTGGTTGGGTGGGTAGAAAAAACTGTGGACACCACTGCACAAGATTCAGAAAATGTCCTACTTTTCTTTACCATAGTTGACACAGGTAAAGTTTTTTTTTCTTATTTGAAGAAGGTGAGGGAGTCCCGAGAACCAGATGAATTGGGTCCAAGGTAAAGACAGATGGCAAACAGAGATCCCAATACAACAGCCTGACACCAGAACTTAGAGCAAATGAGATCTTTTAAAGGAGGTGTTTGAAAAAAGAAAACATACAAACCCACTTCTGCCCAGGAGAGAAGGGAGGAAAGAGGAAGAAGAGAAAGGATTTAAAGATCCAGGTGTGGTACAAGGTTCCTTTCTGTCTTATCGTGTTGAGGCCTCAATAAAATTTTTAGGGATGGGGGCAGAGGTGGATTGGTTTTAGTCCCATTTTAGAGATGAGAAGACTGAATCTCAATGAAGTTAAATGACTTGGTCAAGGTTAGCTATAAACTAAAAGGACCAAAATCTAAACATGTTTGACATCTAAGTGCTCTCCCCACTCCTAAAATTGCTCTACAACAATGTTTTCTGGTGTTTTATAAGTGTATGTGGTCATGTACATGTGCCAAAACTTATAGGCAAGTTTAACAGGCACAAATAAAAGGCAGCGTGCATGGATATCTCATGGATGAGCCACCAACACAATTAAAGCTCTTTGTCTGACATGAACGAAAAGCCACACAAAATTTAGACACACATGTCAAGTGCAAAGTCGTCATAATTTACTGTAAATATCACCTAAGGCCCATGATCCATGATGTGCAGTAGACTAGAACTCTCCTTACAGCAGGTAGCAGAAAGGATATTTCTGAACCTCAGGCTTCCAGGGATTCCCTGTGGGAAGCTTCAGTCAGGACAGGCAGGGGCGAACTGTGGTTCTGATCACCATTTATGGATATCAGTAATAAGGTGCTCATGGGAAAGTGGACAAGGATTTGGTATACTAATTTTTTGCACGAACCAAGGTTTTAGGATGTTTCATTTTCTTTTATTGGTACTTTAGTACCAGTACACAAGCTCCCCACTGACCTTATTGAACCTGCATCACTCTTTCTAGGAGGAACATCTGGATAGCAGGGACTTAAGACCACTGCAGTGGATGCTGTTGCCACCCCATCCAGATTCTGTTTCCTGGGGTGGTGCACTCACTTCTGGGTGCTCCTAAAAACTCCCAGATGCCTCCCTTCTCCTGAGAATTAGCCCGGACAGCATGAGAGCTCTCTTACCTTGGAGTGACTGCCCTTGGTCCCCAGCCTCCACCCTTGCTGCACTGACAGCAGCCTGCAAACGATGACTAACAGCTGGCACAAGAACCCACCTCTCTTGTCTCCACAAAGAGACAAGTCTGGTGAAATTCATGCCCCAGAGAGGCCCATAGGATCAAGCTGAAGTTAGACACCAGTTAAGCCCACATCTTTGCCAGGCTTCTTCCCTGTCCCATCCCACCTCCCTCACCCCTGTACAGGTTTCTTATGAAAGCCCATCTTCACCAAATCACTTGTACTTGGGTTGACATGTTTATGCTCTAATATTTCTGAGATAGTACACTGGAAGGAAGCCACTGAAAATCATAGAAATGATTTCTTTGTGTCGGTCTAGGTTATGAAGAAATGTTTCCATCTCAACCCTCTTTTGAAAGATTCACGTGCTTACCATCGCTTTCGAAAGTTAACAGACTTCATTGTGGAAAAGTCATCTTGTTTTTTCTGTATTCACTTATTACAATTTAGTCCACATTCACAAAGGTGGAATACTTTTTATTCCACTCTGACTCGAGACTAGGAGGCAAATTGTTGGCTTCTAACTGTTCTCAGTGCGTAAATCACCATGTAGTTGAGGCTCTTCCATCCGCACAGCAACACTAATCTTTATTGAACATTTAGTGGGTCCTAGCATTAGCATTTATATGAATGCATATTTTCTAGTCTATATTAATGCTCATAAAACAATGATCAGTTAAACAGAAACCATCTCCTTTTTCAGTTTGAGTTTTTAGCATAAAACAAAAACAAAAAGGTTTTCATACATTTCTGCCCCTGGTCAGACCGTATCCTGTACTAAAATCTTACTCACATCCAACACACTTCTGGCTTCATCCAATTGTAAAATGCAACACTTGTTAGCACACTCACAATAGAGAATAAATATAACGAGGCAGAGGGCAATGGACAATAAAATACACCAAAATGTTCAAGTTGGAGTAATATTCTAAAATAAATAGACATAACCAAATAAAGAAAATTGGCTTTTGCCTTGAATGAAATATTACAAGTACAGGGGAAAGACAGATCAGCCTACTCTCAGTTGGTGTCTATGAAACAAACTTTACAAAAAGAAGCATATGGTTCTTGCATAGTTTTGATCACAAAGGTATAATTCAATTTGCACACATTTGGAAATAACTAGCATTGTAGTTACCTCCAAGAAAGAACTGAGATGATGAACACAAACTTACCCAGGTGATACAACCATTCCTGAAATAAGATGACTCTGTGATTCTAGGAGGTAGATATCTGCGCAAAATGTGGCATGGAGGTCAGCCTGAGGATGAGGCTAGAAGGAATCCTTTGGCAATGCTTTTGAGTCAAATTAGGATTGTATTAATCATAACGGTCTGCTGCTATAAAGGAATATCCAATAATATTAATGGATAGAGGAATTTTGGTAATGGCTTGTTTTGGTAATGGCTTATATAGCTTTCTTTCTGTGCTTTTTACTTGCCATTAATTTTATGGTTACTTTTTCAAGCACTTTGGCAAAAATGGGATCTATATTAGTTTTCAGTATAAAGGGGAAAACTTTCAATGGCACATCTCTCATTTTTTTCTCTTCTTTGACTTTAGAGATAAAATTTTCCATTTGGTCCTGATCTATTAGTTTGCATTTGTTCTGAAAAATAAATGCAAGTTTCATTTATGAATTTAAAAGTGATGTGAAAACCTAGATGACTTCATAAAATAGTTTTAAAAGTCTCATAGAAGGCATAGTTGAAAAGGAAACTTCACCAGTCCAATGCAATTTTAATTTTTGATATTAACAATTATATTTCTTGTTTGCCCTTTTAATTTTTAGCTACATGTGTGAAATTGTCAGTACATATATATTTTTTCACATTCTGTATATTTATATCATAATCTCTTCTGAGTATAATTCTTTTATTTGTTTTCAATAACACTATTATCTTCAATGAAGTATTCCTGAGACATCTATCCATTTTTATCATTTGGGGATATAATGGCACACTCTGGTAAGAACAAAGACAATTTAACAAATGAAAACAATGCATAAGCAACTGCTTTTAGTGTTTGAATATTGAAAATACCATTACCAAGACAAACCACTCATTAATGTAATATTAGTCAAAGTGAACTCAGCAACCCAGTTCCTTAGCATATGCAAAGCCTTTGAGAAAAATATTAAATACATAAAATATGCCCATGAAAATTAAATAATCTAACATTTCAAACTTATGAACTGTGTTTAAACCAAACAATTATGTCACTTTTTCTTGTGAACTTGCCAAACTTCTTCTAGATCATTTGATAGACCCCTGGGGCCCACCTAGCATCCTATTACTGTGCACTGGAGAAACATTAGTGGAGGGAGTTTTCAAGAAGTTCACGAAAAATGCATATTATGAAAAAGCTACTGCATGGATTTCAACATTTTTTTTTGCACCAGAATAAACTTGTACTAACTTGTTATAATAGGTCTGAACAGGATCTAGTTTTTAGAAACTACAGGCATTAAGCATTAAGAGGCATTAAGAAGAATAAGACATCAGTTTGAAAAAAGCTACCATTCAGAGAAACATGAATTCTGCTAAAATTAAGGTAAGAACAAACAAAAAAATCATGGTGAAGCTTTATGACATAAAGCATCATTGATGCTTTATTACAAGTTTATGGGGGCAATGCCCCAAAGAAATCAGCAGATTACAAATGATAGCTCATTTTAAGAAAGGATGAGATGATGTTAAAGATGAAGCCTGCAGCAGCAGACCATCCACATCAATTTGCAAGGAAAAGTTTAATCTTGTCTGTGCCCTAATTGAAGAGGATCAATGACTAACAGCATGAACAATAGCCAACACCATAGATAGCTTAATTGGTTCAGCTTACATAATTCTGACTAAAAAATTAAAGTTGAACAAACTTTCCACCCAATGAGTGCCAAAATCTATGTCCAGATCAGCTGCAGACAAGAGCAGAGCTTTCAGTGAAAGTTTTAAATAAGTGGCATCAAGATCCTAAAACATTTCTTTGAAGAATTACAACAGGAAATGAAAGATGGCTTTACCCAAATGATCCTGAAGACAAAGCACAATCAAAGCAATGGCTACCAAGAGGTGGAAGTGGTCCAGTCATAGCAAGAGCAAAGGTCATGGAGACAGTTTTTTGAGGATGCTCAAGGCATTTTACTTGTTGACTTTCTGGAAGACCAAATAATGATATTGTAACATCTGTTTATAGTTGAGAGTGTTTTGAGAAAGTTAGCCAAAGCTTTAGCAGAAAAACGTCCAATAATCCTCCACTATGACAATGCTCCTGCTCATTCCTCTCATCAAACAAGAGCAATTTTATGATAGTTTTGATGGTAAATCATTAGACACCCACCTTACAGTCCTGATTTGTCTCCTCTGACTTCTTTTTGTTTCCTAATCTTAAAAAATCTGTAAAGGTCACCCATTTTCCTTCAGTTAATAATGTAAAAAGACTGCACTGACATGGTCAAATTCTCAGGACCCTCAGTTCTTTAGGAATGGACCAAATGGGTGATATCATTGCCTACAAAAGTGTCTTAAACCCAATGAAGCTTATGTTGACAAATAAATTTATATTTATATTTTTGTTTTTTAATTCTATATTTCCTCAAAGTTTTTGAAGTCCCCTTGTATTAAACAAACTTCAACTTGCACATTCCCAGTCTCCCTGAGGTGCTGAGTTGAACAAAGAGGTCTCCAAAGCATGAGGCTATCCTTTAACAACTGAGAAGGAGCTAGATGATAGTTCTAGATGTCTTTCGTCTCATCTGTAAATCCTGATAAGTAGAAGGAAGCAGGAGAGCAATTAAATTTCACATTAGTAGGAACCATTCAACTTGCCCCTACCCCCTCACACTCAGGGCAGAAGCAAACATGAATCTCTATCTATCTACTTATCTATCTATCTATCTACATATACACAAATGCATAAAATATCAAATTGAGGTCTTAATTTTCCATTGCTTCTGTTGCTTTAATAAATTATAGCTAAGCAACAACTACAAATTTGTTGGTTATAACTATGTATTCAAATATTTTCAAAAATGTTTTTATCTTGTCTGTTTCTTGGTTTTTCCCCTAAATCCCAATGGTTTGGTTTGAAATCTTTTCCCACTTGAACAGGGCTCACTAATGATCTCTGGCACCAGGAAATTAGACTTACCTTTGTTCTGAGGATGCCTTCAAGCAGATACTGACATTCAGACTAAGACCATCATAATCCAATCACAGCAGGACCCAATAATTTTATTCACCTAATTTGCTGAAGTTTCTTAATATTATGTGAAAATTAAGATTTGTTTCAAGGACTATGTTTTATCTCTCAAGGAAGTTAGGTATCATTGTGATAATGTATAAAATAAGAAAATAATTTATGGTGCTTTTAGGATATCAACTATCATCATGAAGCTCTGATATCCCAACATACAACATAAAATTTTGTTGTCAAAATCACTAAATAATGGTATCCACTATTGGGATGAATAGATAACTTTAAACATTTATTTTCCAAATTTTAATACAAAATAAATTTTATGTGAGAATTTTTATTTCTATTTTTTTTCTTTCTCTTTTTTTCCTTTCCTAATAGAGGAGAAAGGACCAACTTGAATCATTATCTCTGCCTTGAACTGCTATATCATATATCACTCAGCCCTTTTCAAGCAATGAAAGGCATTTTATACTATCCTTTTGTATTTACTTTTCTTTTGAGGTCAGCATAAATTTCCCTTTGAAGCCTATAGGGATCAAACCTCATCACTGGCCCCCTGTGAACCTAGTTACAAGTACATTTCAGGAGGCTCCAAATTTATGTCACAGGTCTTCTCCCTTGTTACTTCATCCTAAATAAAAACAATACCATCATTTTAATAGACCCCGTACTTTGTGTCTAACAGCTCTTCTTACTCAGAATTAGAGAAACAACAAGAATATAATTCACTTAATAAATAAATAAATAAATAGCTAACAGAGGTCTAGATCTCACTTTTATGATAGTAAAAAACAGTTAAAGCATCTATAAAACACACATACATGTCCTCAGTCAACTTCAGCACAATTCAGCATGGGGCTGCTTATAATTTGCCATTCTCTCCTCTTGTTCCTCCAAAATGGCATTTCTCAGTCTTTTTCCTGAGGACATTTCCTGAGTTGGTTGTTAGAAGGATCTGCAGGAAGTTAGATAGGCTTTCATTCCAAACACACCATGGCAGATGAATAATGGCTGTTACCTAACAAAATGGCTCCAGCGAACGGCTTCGTGCATCAAGAGAGACAGCTATGAAGCAGCCAGTCCCCAAGTCTCCTGAACTTGCAGGCTGTTGGTTCCACTGTCTGCTTCAAACTGCCCCCAACCCGCCACCCCCGCCACACACAGACACACACACACAGTGCATGGGCACAGCCTGCCATTAGCTGCAGGATCTGGACACTGGGTGCTCCCCTGCTTGGATGAAGGGTTCTGCTGAGGGAGCCCAGCCTTTACCCTTTCTACAGAGAGGACACCCATATCCTGAGTCCTTATTTTTCACTAAGCCTGCTTAGGCTACTGAATATATATTATCACCTCACATATTTCCTATGGGTATTAGATAGGGGAAGACTAATGCTCAGAATGGCTAAATAACTTGCCAAAAAGCAAACCACGGTAAAGAGCAGAGACAAAATTTGAACCTATGTCTTTTGATACCAAATCCAGGCTCTTTCTGCTATAACAGGTTGCTTTAGGACAATAAAAATAGCCTAACACGAAAAATATTATTTTTAAAGATACATTCCACAAATACCGCTTTTTTCTATAAAAGATTATCTCAATTTGTTTTCATTTGACTTAATTTTTTTAAAAAATCTTAGGTACTCTTTGAGCACTCAAGGCTACATGTTTAAAAATAATTCCGTTGGGAACAAGAAATGCTGTATACTATTAAAAGCTTTTGATTATAAGGACATGTTTAGTAAAATATATGCTCCATGATAGCAGTGATTTTTTTTTCACCAAAATATCCCCAGCACTTAGAAGGGTGCCAGTACATAGCAACGGGACAATGAATATTTATTGAATAAATAAACAGCTAACAGAGATCTAGATCTCAAAGAACAGCATCAATTTTGTTAAGTGCTGGTGAGAGGGCACCAATTGTGTCTGTTTCTCAGTCTTGACAATGTTACATGTAAGTACACCCTTCAGTGATGATGAGGAGAAACTCATTACAGAGTCCAGGGCAGAACACAGAACAAAACAGAAAGGAGGGAGATGGGAGGATACTCTAGAATCAGCGGCAGGCCGCATGAGGCCCTGGGCTAGAGAAGCTATCAGGGCAAGTGGAAGGCCTGGGTCTGGGGTAGAAATCTCAGTGAAAAATCAGCATTTGGTAGCACCCACGAACAATCCTCTTCAGGGGATCCCTCTAATGGATGCAGAATTGCAAGGGCAAGGCGTCCTCTGCTCATGGTGTGTGCTGTTAGTACGATAGGAGCAGGTCACTTCTGGGGCCCAACGGTCAAAGTGGAGACTACCACGTAAGGTAGTCAATTGAAAGTGTAACCTTTAGATTGCAGCACCGTATGCTAAAGGGACCCTACGTTGTCAGGCAAGACACACGTTGCATAACTACTGATGAATAATAGTCCAGAGCACATTAAAATCCTTCATCATAGTCTTATTCTGCAATAGATAATATAAGGGTGGGTAGTCACATCGGTTAGTAGAACTCATTACAGGGACACTAAATTATGCATTGAAGAACTACTATAGAATGCAGAGGGCATTCAGTTGCCTGATGTAACCTGAATTCTGTCCCGGCCTATGCTGATAGGTATTCCTTTTATGTGGTATGTATTTGTAGGTATTATGCTGATAGGTAAGGGTATTCCTTTTTTTGATTATTCATGAACATTTAAAGGTATTGGTCAAAGGTCAAAGTGCTTATCTAATTAATGAGCTTTCTTCCTATTTTCTCCTCTACCTCCTCATTATTAATATCATTATAAAAGTCAGCTATGCATATTGTAAGAGATTAAAATAGTACTAGAGGATATAAAATGAAAAATGAGATTCACCTCCCCCAGCTCTTACTTCCAATAGGATTTCACTGTTACCAGTTTCTTTTCTATTTCTATAATTACAAAATGGGAGGAAAAAGTCTAAAAAAAAAAATTCCTTCATTTAGCATGTTCTTCAGTGAGATAAAGGAAGATATGACATCCAGTGAAAGGGAACAGAATGCTAAATAAAAAAGAAAAATCAGAAAGCATTATAAAGTCTTTGAAATTTAAAAATATGACAGCAGAAATTAAAAAAAAAAAAAACAAAACTTATTCAGAGACTAGAGAAGAAAATTCAAGAATAAATCCCAGAAAGTAAAACCAGATGAAAAAGACAAAAAATGTTTCTTTAAAAGACAAGAAAATTAGTGGATCACACCAAGAGGGTCAATATATAAACAATAGTAGTTTCCAAAAAGAGAGAACAACAACAACAATTATAAAACAGTAGGAATAAAATTTTTAAAGAAATAATCAGTTAATTCAATAAATTTATACTGAGATTTTACCATGTTCCAGAAACTATTTCTAGGTGTTTGGAATACATCAGCAAACAAAACTGATAAAATTGACTGCTCTTTCTGGAATTTACATTCTGGTAGAGGTAGGCAAGCAAACACAAGCGATAGCCAGGTCATTTACATAGTATGGTTGGAACGTGATAAGTGCTATCAGATACAAACAAGCAAAAGCAGGGAAGCAGGATCCAGAAAGGATATGGGGACTGTTTGCTAGTTTAGAATGATTGTGGGTGATTAGGACAGATCTCATGTATAAAAGGTAAGATTTTAGCCAGAGAATGTCTGGAGAAAGATTCTTCCAGAGGAGGCAGGAAAGGGCAAAAGTACTAAGATATGAGGATACATACACCTGGCTAGAATGTAGTGAGCAGATCGCATAGGGCCTCATAGGCCATTGCAAGGACTTTGGGTTTTACTGGGATCTGTTGGAGAGATTTGGTAACAAGGGATACATAATCTGCTTTACATTTTAAAGGGATCACTCTGGCTTTGTATTGAGAACAGACTGGATTTTGGTCTGTCATTGTGTGGTTCCATGTGTTATTTTTATCCTTTTTTTTTTTTTTTTTTTTGGAGGAGGGTGGCATAAATATCAACCTAAGGAAAAAATATCTGGAAGCCTTTCTTCTTTTTCTATTCTAAGAAACAGCTTAAATAAAATTGAACCTAAATATCACTTGAAATATTGATAGAATTGAACCTGTGAAACTATCAGGACCTGGCATTTTTTTTTCCAGGGGCGTATTATAGGATACTTTCACAACCTTTTAACTGTAACCTATGGCTGCTGGTCTACTTGAGGTTTTCTATCTTGAGTAAATTTGTAATAATTCATATTCTCCATTTCAACCAGGCTTTCAAATTTATTTGTATAACTGATCAAACTCTTTATGATTTTCTTAATGTCTTCTGATTTTGGGCTGGTTTCTTGTTCTTATACCCAATTTGGATTATGTTTGTTTTTTTCATTTTTCCCTGTTTTGTGTTTGTACTTTATATATCTAATTGATGTGTTCAAAGAAACAATCTTTGGATATATATATTTGGCACATTTTCTATTTCTTAATGAATTGAGTTCTATGTTTGTCTTTGTTTCTTCCTTATTTTTCAGTTTTATTTGGTCTCATCACATGATGGTTAAGAGCGCAGACGTTTAAGTTGTTGATCTAGAGTCTAATATTGTTTTTTCCAGTAGCAATCATAATCTTCCAATATGTAAATAAATATTTATCTTAAATGTTCTGCTAGCCAAATTATTGGATCCTTTGCCATATATTTCTTTAACTGCTTTTTTAAAAATCATTCTTTCCTTCTCTTTTAATGTTTCCATTTCTGTTATTGTGGTGCATTTATTCATACATGCCCTCTTCAAATTTTTCTACTGATTCTACTTATGGGAATGCCATTTGTTCAACACAACTTAGAGAATGGGAAGTGAGGTGGGGAATCTAACAATCTCACCTTTTAGCATTCAGCAATTACCCCCTCTGGGTAAGAAAATCACAAAAATTCATGTCTCGCAATAAAATTCTGTAGCTCATAAATCTTTATTTTGGTGAATTACTGTTTGTTTACTTTTGCTCAGTGGAATCTACTCAGTAGCTGCAGAGCTGTTCTCAGTTTTCCTGTCTTCTTCACTCTACCCCGTATCTAGGCTGCTCTTGCTAGGAATTTTTAGAGAAACTGACAATCTGTTTGAAATCTCCATATTAGCATTCTTCATTGCAATTATTTAGCTTTTCCGTACATGCACATTTTATCTCTGTTTTTCCTAGTATTATTGTAGATGTTTATCTCTTTTTAAAAAGTTTCTTTGGTACATTTTGAGGTTCAAGGTGCATATTAGGGTTGGTGGTAGAGAAACTGTGCCTGTTTAATCTGTTTCTTACTGAAAATAACAAAGAAAAGACACTCGAACAAAAAGGCGGTGGAGATATGCAAAGCCTAGACTCTTACAACTAAGGAACTCACATGGTAGATTGATGCTGTATTATTAAACTGTTAATATAGACCCTTACATTAAAGGGGGCCCCACTGGAATCACCTGTGGAGAATTTTGAATACAGGTTCCTAGATCCCACCGAAGGGAATGGGATGGACCTGGGCAGAGAAATTTTTAAAAGCTCTTCAGGTGATTCTAAAGAATATTCAAGGTAGAATTCTGCTTTAATGGAGGACCAGCTCATTTGGGCTATCTTTAATCTTTCAGAAGTGGGAACTAGAGATAAAAGATTATTTAAGTGGTTGGTTTTATTTTTCCACACTAGGTGATTTTTCATCAGTCCTACACAATGGGACAGTGGGGAAGTACCATCACTCATAATTTTTCCTTTGGGACTTTTTTCATCTATTTTTTTTCTTGTAAAAATCTGACCACTTCATGACTTCTATAACACAGTATTTCTACTCATTAAACTGCGGAATATCTTGTAATATAGGGAGCGATGTTAGCATATGAACCAAAGCATTAGCCAGTCTCCTCTTAGGCCCTGGCTCTTTCCTGTCCAAGCCAAGAATGATTGTGCTCACTTTCCTTCATCAGTGAGGAAGACAATTCCTTTCTGGATGAGCTCAGATCTATCATTAGTTGTCGGTATTAGTGGGTCAAAATTTTCTTACATTCACCCAGACTTCAACCAGTGGCTTTCCTCAATCCGTTCTGTCATAAAAGCCAACATAGGCATCCTAACTTAGGCACACTGTCCAGGCCAATGTCCTTGGCTTTATCTCATCTCTGGACTGCACACATCTGATGATTTTCTGAAGCTCTTTTAAGTAGAAGCCACTCTAGATAGAATCTTGTTTTCTCTTCATACTTCATCTATCCCACATATGCTAATGCTGTTCACATTTCTTTCCCTTTCCAGATACGCACATCTGTATTTTCCAGGGTTTCTTCTTGAGTCACACACCCTAAAGCTCATAGCCACCAGGTGTGCATTTTTCTGCTTCACCTCCAGCCATTGCTAGCAGAGCTAGAAACCACACCTGTGAAACAAAAAGATAAAGCACATTTGTGAAGGTGATTTGCACACTTAGTCTTATTCCTTTATGGCCACACCTTTTAAATCTTAAAACTTCATCTCCAGGAAGACTCCCTGTGTCATGTTTTATTAGTCAATGAAAATTATATAACCTGCTGTGTTTCCATTGTTCCCTTGGGTGCCAGGAAGCTTAGAGCTAATTTAATGCTCAGCCATAATTAACATCTAACTAAGCAGGCTGCTATATTTGCTTCCTCTTCTTTCTATAATTCCTTTCGGTTTTTAATTTGAAATTTTATTTTTAGGTTTATTGTAAGTCACTGCCAATCCAATTGGAAGTTTGCAGGCTACAATTATGAATTGAGTTTTAAAATATGGATTTGGGGAAGGAGGGTTTTCCATGTAAGTGCCTTTCTGAGGCCTCAGTTTGGGGTCTGGCGGTAAGTACCCCCGGATCTATAACAAGTCTGCAATGTGGCAATTTTGTTGTTTCCTCCGGATGATCAAAACTCTCTGTTAGCATACCTTATTTCTTTAATCAGTCCAGCAGAATCTGATCAAACATTTGAGTCTTCCTTCTTAGTAAATTGTGGGCTATAGGAGTGAAGAAGCGGTAATGAGGAAATAACAACATATTTGAGCCCCTATTACACGTGAGCTGTTTGCATACACAGTACATCTAATTTTCCATACACCTTAAGAATTGGGCACAGATATCCTGATGAAGTCAAGGCTCACAGAGATTGTTAACCTACAGGCCTTGGTCTCGTAGTAGCTAGTAAGGGGGCGGGGGGAAGGAAAAGAAAGGCGAATTCAGGTGCCTGAAACAAGGCCCAGATTCTATCCGCTTCACATCATCTTGCCACAGCTTTCTCACCTATGAATATATGTCTTATTACATGTTTTATGCATTAGACAATTAACTAGGTACTACTTTGTGGCTGCTTTTGTATTTTCTTTAGCTTTTCAAGAATGCACACCTGTTATTCTCTAGTAGATTATACAGGGTGTCAAGATGGGAATTCTTGTTATTATACTTTTCTATACCTTTTATAGCCCATATGTATTTCTGGTCAAAAGGTGGATGGTGCATTTATAGTTATGGAAAGAATGAATTTTTTAAAATGTTATCGAGTGTGCGACTTAGTGTCCAAAATTGTTAGTCTTCCTAGGCTGGTTCTGCTCAGAAAGTGTAACACTTGCATTCATCCCTCACACATCTCCAGGTTATTCTGCTGGCTGCAAAGCCCAGTTCCGCTAGCTTTAATTCCTTGCAATAAGACCAAAACATCAGGATGTATAAAAGTATTCATCTGAGCTATCATCCTCATCAATAGATTCTAAGGCTGTGGATTATGATAAACATCTTACATAAATCATATTAATGGAGACTTTCCTGGAGCTTATTTAGAAAGATTCTGTCTTACTGCTGGCCCCACTAGAACCTGGCTAACAGAAAAGGACCGGATTCTATGCCTCCATGGATCACTCTAGAGCCCTGTCATCTATCTGGTCTCCTAGCCTGCTGCCTTTCTAAACCCCAGAGAAATCTTCACATTCTGCAAGAGCCAGGAGTGGAAATGAATCATGCTCCAAAAGGAATGACAGAGGAAGTAGGAACTCTCATTTTATTACATACGTCTTTTTATAGCAGTCGACAGGATGCTGTCTTTAACTGAGAACATAGCCCATCCCGGACACGACCGACAAAGAAGGGGGAACAAGATCAAACACCATCTTACGATTCAGTGTCACCGGCTCGGCACATTTTGTTTTCATGACAGAGCTTCTACACCTTGATGAATGTTTCCTTTAGTGTCTTTGCATCTTCCCAGCAGCCCTGTTTTATTACTGAGAGGTGGGAGGGAATTTTTTCTCCTGCAAATTTGAAGCTGAATTATCACAAGACAACAGCTTTTCATCAGTATCTGGAGAAGTAAACAAACACTCCCTGCAGTTGGCCTGTGCTGTTTTCTGACAATGTAGGAAATTTATGGCTGCTCAAATGCAAGAGAGTTTGAAAGTTGCTTTCTTTTCAGCAAGAAGGGAACAGCTAATCCATACAGCATTCTTGTGCTGATTAATCAGTCTGAGATGGACTCAGCACTGGGTGAGAAATTGAGTTTATATATAACGACATTTCTATGACGGAAGAGAGGAACATCTGCAGGAAAAAAAAAAAAACCCTAGGTGTTAGCTGGCCTTATTTAATTTCCTGGTTTTCTGTTAAATCCTTATGAGTAAGGTAGGTGTCATCTAATTGAATAGCTCTCAAAAAACTTCAGTTTTCTTTTCTTTTTTTCTAACAAAGAAAGATAGCTGCTCCTATTTGGCTTGAGATGTCACACAGATACTAGAAATAGGGATGTTTCTGTAGTATATGCTTTTATAACTTAGCTCCATTCTCAAACAGACCTGATCACATCACACCAATTCAGCCCTTTCTGTATATAGGACACACACACCAGGGTATCACTTTGGCCCTGCCTTTTCGGAGTTTAAACCCATAATGACTGTATTAGTTCCCATGGCTGCCATAACACAATACTACAAACTCAGTGGCTTAAAACAGCAGCAATTTATCCTCTTACAATTCTGGAGGTCAAAAGTTCAAAATCAAAGTGTTGAGAAAGACTGTAGGGGAAAGTCTGTCCCTTGCCTCTTCTGGCTTCTGGTGTCTGATGGCATTCCTGGCCTAGGGGCTGCATCACTCCAGTCTCTGCCTTCACAGTCACATTGCCTCCTCTTCCTCTCTGTGTATCTCTCAGAGGTACACTGTCACAGGATGATGTAAGACGATTTCATCTCGAGATCCTTAGCTTAATTACATCTGCAATCTGCAAAGACTTTTTTTTTCAAATAAATTCACAGTCACAGGTTCTAGGGATTAAGATGTGGACGTATCTTTTGGGGGGACATTATTCAATCCATTATAAAAACTAATGTGTCAACAAGATCGACTGAAATGTGGCTTCCAGTGTTTCCCTAATTGACAACTCTTCTGCTTATTGCTCTGGGTGAGAACTGAATTGCAGATCAAAGTTGTGCAAGCCAGGGACAAAGTGTAGGGAATGAGCTAGCTCGAGGATATGCCTGGAGAACATGTTACAAGGAAGAAAAATACATGAAGAATGGGGAAAATTTTAGGTAATTACTTCCCATCATTTGTCTGTGGGAGGAGGAAAGTCTATTAGCATCACAGGGAGATGGAAATAGGGGGAGACAAAGGAGTAGCTGTTTCAAGACTGGGTCATTCCATTTACAAAGGCATGGAAAATGACTTTTCCTGGCTCTCAGAGTTGAAAGCCTTTGATGATTAGAAACAAGTCACCCTTTTCCAATTTTCATATTTTCTGAAGGAAACTCCTTTCAAATTACTTTTAAGCTAGTTAAAATGTGCTTAAATATGTGGCAAAGCTTTAGGTATTTAGTCTCTGGGATGGCACCCTGCCCCACTACCACCCACCCCAGCATCTGTTCAGCTGACAGGTGAGAGGTAAGATGTGGAAAGGCAGGGTGAGATGCCAAGGAAATGGTAGAAACTCTTTTCCGAAGGGAATTAGACTCTGCCTTGCATCATACCTCCCTGAAGTTTCTTCCAGGCCTTTGCCTGCAGAATACAGTTTCCTTCTGTTCTGCATATGCTGCTTACTGAATGCTTGGATTCAACTTGAGACACGCTCTGTGGGGAGCTGCTTTTAAAGTTTCTACTCTTCATGGCGCTCAAGCCTGCCTGATAGCCTCCTTTCAGATTTATTAGATTATGTGTTTATCATTTGTCTCAGACCCTACAAGGAGGGTACCCCACCTGTATTGCTCACTGCTGAGTTCCCTGGCACCCAGCACAGAGCCTGACACTCAAATTTGCATTTGATAAAAATGACAATCCCAGGTGTCTTAGACAGCAATGTACAAGGATGTATATTCAGCCGCCCTTCAGATGTTTTTGCTTAAAATTAAAAGCCAATGTAAGAGGAATAAATTAAATTTGTAAATGCTACTTTAAAAATAGTTTGAATATATATCCTCTTTGGAATTCTATTCCCTCATAAATATCTTCTGCACAAAAGAGAGAAAGAGATAGGGAAGGATGTCTTCCTTCCACCATTGTTGCTACGAATCTTCCTTTTTGTTGTTCTTGTTGACTCTGCTGGTTTTGAACACCAGGGCCAGATAATCAAACTGTAAACAACAGGAGAAGGAAGTGGGTTGTGGTGGCAGTTCTCCCTTTCCCACAGGTAATGACAGTGCCTGGGACATATAGGAGGGTAGAACACCGACTGCAGGCATGAATCAGAAATGAGTGGATAGTCTGCTTCTGAAGCGTGTCTCATAATGCGATGTTTCTTTCACAGTGGGGGAAAAAAATAGAGTTGTTGAAAGGGATTTGGTTTTGTTAAAATAAACATCAAATTGCTATTCAATTATCCAATTGGCAGGATCCCATATCCCATGACAGAGTCCGTATTAAAATACTTTTAGGTACCGCAAACATATTTGATGGTATGGCCGAAGTCCAAATGCCTCTGCAGAGCCAGGTCTCCCTGGTGCAAGCAGATAACTCATGTGCCAACTTGGGGATCATGCCAAATACCATTCAGTATTAAACTGTTATACCAGGGCAAAGGTATCCAGATGTCTGTCCCTGCAGCTGACATTGCACCAAATCCTCTTGGTTCCAGCCAGTCAGTCTTGGTGCGTATGTTACCCAAACTTTTCTCCAGTTACTGGAGACGTGGTTTGGGCTGGCGTGTAGTTGTGTTTCTAGCATAACTGCTGAGTGAATTTAGGCAAAACACCTCAGATTCTGTTTTCAGGGAGTCTCTGCGTGGCATGAAGGCCATGTGGCTCCTATGAAAATACAAGAGGGAAAGTCGTCCCCTGAAGCCACCCACAGCTGAGTGTGTGTCTGGGAGGACTGTATGGTTGAATTGGGTCTTGGGCCTGGGAGGCGGGATACAGGGTCGAGGTGGGGCTGAGGAACGCAGAGAAGGCACAACAATTTCTCAGATGCAAAGGGAACTATGATGAGGCCACTAAGGGGACTCATGCTAAGGAAGATGAGGCAGCAGCCAGCTGGACCTCATGGTAGAGTCTGCAGGGCCCACAGAGCCCTGCCCCACATGAGCACCCAGAAGAGAAAATGGTTCTGGATAGAAGAACAGCCCTAATAAACTCTGTGAAATATTGAGGCAAGCAGAACTGAACCCAGGAGGGGAAGAATGATATCCAGAACCATTTCACAGGAGAAACAGGGATATAAGCAGCTTAGGACAGAGCCAGGTCATTGGTGGAGATGGACCACCCATCAGTGGTTCACTACAGAGCCCTAGGGGGTGGGAGGAGAGGATGTGGGGAGCATCCAAGATAAGTAACATGTGTGATCCAAGGACCACCCCATTAGCATTATGGGTCCTCCCTGGGGCCCCTAGTACTTATGGAAAGTGGATAATATTCTGCCATGATTTAAGTGAAGACACACCAGTTACCAAAAATTGGCTATATAGATTAATTTGACCACATATGTGGCCATAATGTGGTTACCTTTAGATTGCTTGTTAAATTCATTTAATGGACATTTTAAAATAATGTTCCTAACTTTGAACAAGTATATATACATACACACACAGGCACACTCTCATATGTGTGTGTGTGTATATGTGTGTGTGTATATAACATTCTTAAAGGAAATAGGACTGGAAGCAAATGTATAAACAAAACAAAACTCAACCTAAAGAGTGTAAGACAATTAAGTTATCTGAAAAACTATGACATACAAAATGAAACACAGTGAGGAGAAAAATAAATTAAGATTTCCTTAAACCTAATGAAGTTTTACTTCCCCTCCCATCGTTTTTAAAATTCACTTATCTCAAAAAAGAGTTTTTAATTAACTTAATTTTAACTCAATTATTGTGTCATTAAAAATAAGCTTCAGAGCATTTAAGTCCCAAATAAAATTTTATCAATATATTAAGCTTGATATCATCCATCAATTTACCTACAAAATAATTTACCTACATAAATCATTGGAAGTTTCTCTCCTGGGGGAAATTAAAACCTTGCTGCTCTGAATTTCTTATCGGTGGACATTCTTAAAATGGGTGTAATGATACACATACTCTGAAATAAAGATTAAGAACTGTGCACCCCAATAAGTTTTTGCTGTTTTGAAATATAAATAGGAAAAATAGGTTATGTTATGTTCAAAACTCTGTAAATTTACTAAAACTGAATTGTATACTTTAAACTGGTGAATTTTATAGTATATGAATTATACCACATTAAAGCTGTTATTAAAAAAGGAAATAGGAATTCTAATATAAAACTTGACAATGTTGTTACTATAGAGCATACAGTCATTATTAAACAATTCAGTTGTTTTGAATTATTCACCATTAAGACCTTTAAAAAATAAAACTAATATTAACTCAATGGAATTGTATGTAGCATCAGAAGGACACTTTTAAAAGGGATCAACTTTACATTTTCTTGCTAACTCTAAAGTGACCTCTGGTATTTGGATTACCAGCCCTACAATGTTAAATTACTTTTCAAGTATTGTGAGGATTAGAGGATTTGAAAAGATAATATTAATAGTTAGCTAAAAATTATCCCTAAAATCAAGGCATATACATGAGCTTCGTTTAAAGTTCTGTGCTTATGCATTGGAAATTTTAAGTCTCTGGTATTTTTTCATTAATTCAGTTACTCCATCAATTGTTAAAAATTGCAAAGTGGTGTCAATGTTTTGATTTAAGTAAAGTCAAGGGAATTCACATGTGTATATGAATGTTTGCATGTATGTGTACCTCAATTCATTCACTTGCTTGACAAATATTACTCCCACTGTGGTATACACATTTTCTCGCTAAGTTTCTTTGGAATATATAGTTATTGTTCTTAAGAAATATGTTATGTATGTCAACATAATAGATGTATGATAACGTTTACATGAATTAATAAATATTCCAGATGTCTCGGTTTTAACTTCTAATATGGTTAGTATCAACAGATTTAAGTCATAGCTAAAGAAGCAAGTTCTTTTGGATTACCACCAATAAATTTTTAAGTATAAAAAGGCCCTAAGATGAAAAGAGAAAGAGAGAGAGAGAACTGTGAGATAATAGCAAACTCACGACGTGGGCACAATTATTTCCGTTTTCAAATGTCAAATATCTCACAAACATTAAGTGGCGGAACACCTGAACCCTGAGACTATGCTACTAAAATGGCCCCTATAACATTCTGTGTATTTATTGGGGGTCATTTGCAAATGGCATTTCTCTTCCAAAGAGCATATGTGCCTTTTAGTTCCTTTCCCCAGGGCAACCTGCTTATCCAGGTGGGGCAGAGCAATGGCAGGGCATGGTGGACAATGTTGCCACCTCACACACACCCCAGTCTTCCCTGGGGAGCCATCAGACATAGGGTCTTATTCAATGTGATGGAGAAAGACTCAAAGACAGGAGCAGGATGTATTGTCAGGGAAGCTGTGGAGAGCTGAGCTCCTGTTCCTACCTAGAACCCTTTGCTTCCCTGGTTTACATAAAACCCACTTCCCATCTCGATGCATGTAGCCAGTTGTGTATCATGTTGCAGGAAATACAACTTCAGAGTCAGCCAGCCTTGGCTTTGAGTCTATCCTCCACCACTTAACAAGCTCTTCCATTTGGGTCAAGCTACATTTCCTCTGTCAGCCTTAGTGGTCCCCTCCTCTGTAAAATGCAATGATGTTCTCCCCATGGTAAAGGGTTGGGAGGATGTAGTAAGCTAACACAATTAAAGTGCTCACAGCAGAGTAGGCAAGGAGGAAAGGTAGGCATCTTAGCTTCATATGTCCCTAGATTTGTTTTCTCCTAAATAGTCTTCTCTCTTTTCCATAGGTGTATGGTCAAAAGAGACCTGGAGAGCCCTGAGATTTTGTGTCTGTTGTTTCTGTATTTTCTACTTATTTGTGGGGGAAAGAAAGAGGAGGTTTACAGTCACTTGACAAATGTTTTTACGGGTGTCTAAGAAGTATCTTGCTTCTTTGATGTATAAAGTGTAAAATACTTCTGTTATGTTATTTTCCCTCAAGCAAACTCTTTACAGTAGGAAGAATTTGTCCTTGTTTTGTAATTGGGAAGCCATGCCCATCATAACAGAGACTCTCGCCTGGAGCTGGCTGGATCCTAAGTGCAGACCATCACCTCTTCCTTTTCTTTGCTCTTTTTCCTCATTACAGACCTCGAGCCACTTCTATAGACTGTTTCAGTGCTGCTCCTTTCTGTCTCTTAACTGTTTCCTTTGTAGTTGAACAGAGAATAAAGTGACAAAGAACAGACTGTTTACATACATTAGACAGTTTTTAAAAATTTCCCTTGAATCTCTAGCCACATCAAATAAAGTTTAAACAGTAGGAAATTTCTGATAATCAACCATTTTTGACCTACAAAAATGGCAATTTCAATAATTATCAGACACGAGAGAGTCTTTCATAGGTTAAGGAGAGGCTAGCAACTTCAAGATAGTTGTTCATGCTAATGAGAAAAAGTTTAGGTCAATGGTTTTCACAAAAATAATATAGTAGAAAGTAAGGAGCAGGAGGAAGATCTACATGCATCAGTCAGAAATAATATCTGAGAACAGCACTCATAGAATAGACTTTGCCATTTCAATTGTCATTTTAAGCAGGGTAAAAATGAGGAAGAACTTATCCCTCTTTGGGTCTGTTGATCTTTCCAAAGGAGCTGGAGCCAAGAAGAAGGAAATAGAAGAGGAATGTGTGACTGTGCCCACCTCTCTCTGTGAGGACTTCATAAAAATTAGTGAGACCAGAAGTCCTCCAGCTCAGACATTTTCCTTTTTATCAGCAATGAATAGTGCTGAAGGAAGCTTCATTTGGGATGATTTGCTCCTTTAGCCTTCATGAGGAACAAGCAAAATAGTTCAGCTTTATTGTCCTCCCTGCATCACAACCTGACAGCAGTATAACTTGAAAAACACCATGCTTTGGGAGACTGAATCCCCTTTGAATAAAAACAAGGAGTTCCTTATCACAGGAGAAAGAATATAATGGAACTCCCATGGCAGAGGATTGGACGATATACTGTAACTACATTCTAAAAGTTCTTTATTCTACCACTAAATCTACGAAGCGCTACGCAAAACCCAGCCAAATAAATACCCCTTCCCCAACTTTTCCCATGTGAAGAGAGTTTCTGGAAATACAGCTTTGTAAATATTAAATGTTCATGCCTATCATGACAGGGCTGCTATAGTCAATGCATTTCTACCTTAGGAGGAATTAGAAATGCAGGGACTAATACAATAATTTGCTCTTTATGATGAGATTAGGAAATCTCCTAGGTGAGAATCAAGCCATGAGAGGCATGAACCAAAGGAGAGGAGGGCAATTTTACCCCATTCAGGTGGATGGTGTTCATGTGGACTTACAGAAAACGGACTCGGCATCTGACTTTGGGAGCCTCAATATTCCTAAGAGGAGAGCTGAAACTGATGCCACACCCAGGCCTTTTATTAATAAGTCCACAACTCATATCAAGGTTATCCCTAGAAGACATTATCAGTGTGGAAGTCAGCTAATATGAGTCGCCAAGAGCAATTAATAAGTGCCAATTAAACAAGACTTTTTTCTTTCAACAATCACAGGCAGAGATCCCAAGAGAACCTTGTGCTAAGCTTGATTTTGATTACATTGTATGGCTCCTTTCCATTAATTAGAGAAACTCATGAAGCACACGCTTGTCTGCTGCTGGCAGGTCAACATCTGGGCCCTCCAACTCACAACTTTCCAAGTGGCAGTCCACATCACAAAGCGACTCAGAGCTTCTGCCAAGAATAATCAAGACGAATGCCCTGGACATAAAGCAACAGTGGCTCTAAAGGGCTTCATGCCAGATAGTTTGAACATGATGCCTGTTTCAGCAAGGATGGGCAAAGTTATGCAGTTATAAAAGTCACCCCAAACTTTCAGCAGCTTAAGCATAACAGTAAGTTATTTCTCAGTCATCCTAATGGACCATGAGTCAGAAGCAGTCTCCTTTTCAGGCTGCATCAATACTGTGGCTCTTCCTTGTCAACCTTTCCTTCCGTGGTCACCAGAGCAGGGGATGAGGGAATGCAAGACTCAAGCCTCAGCAACTAAGCGCTGCATCCTGCAAGTCACACACAGCATTTCTGCACACATGTCATTGGTCAAAGTCTCATGGGCCATGTCTAACTTGAAGGAAGTTAGAGATCATCCCATGCGCTTAAACAGGGAAGGGAACTTGAAATATTGGTGAGCCACGATACTAGCAGAGGCAAAGTCTGAATTAAACAAATGAAGACTTAGCCTGCATTTAAAGCCATAGGAGAGAAAATTACCAGAACAAATCTATCATCAGAAAAGGGAAGCTCAGAAATTATCTAATTCAACCAAATTTAAGCCCTTCTTTTATAAAACAATTTTTATGCTACTCCTCACATAACTTCTGTATTTGAATTATGCTTATTGATTCAACTGATTTGCTGATTCTGTGGAGGCCGTATCCCTACGACAAGACATCCCCTAGGAAGTGACGAGACATTGCCAGTGATCTGGGATGAGTGCTATTTCTAAACATCATTCATGGTACTTCACTCATGGTACCTCATTTATCTCTCAAAAATAAAACACGAATGAAAACTATACTTAAATTTTCTAACTTTCTAAGTCTTTTCTCCAAGGGCATAGCACACCATTAATAGTTAACATACTATTTTATTAAGAAAAATATAAGGTCTCTTACCCAGTGCTGCTCAAGTAAAGTTCCATAAAAATTGGCCTTGGAGCACTCAGCAAATTTCGTCACCCTCGTAATTCCTTCTCTGAGTGATACCTGAACATCCCATGTTATCTTAGTTCAAGGACAAGCCGCTAATAGGCATAAGTTGATTCAATTTATTTAAAATAAGCTGCATGAGTGACCTGAATGAGATGCCCTATTTATTGAAGGAGAGTCTTGCTACATGTCTCTGCTCATAGAACCGCACAGAGAGCTGTTGTCGGGAAGGTGGGGACCAGGGCGGGGAAAGCGGGAGAGAAAATGAGTTAATGCCACAGCCAATGACCTAAAAAAGCCTCCTGGTTTGAAACTGATAACATAGGGTGAGATCAGTTGAAGGATTTCAGTACTCTGTGCAAAGGGGCACTAAAAACAGGTCAGGCCAAAGCAATCAGTAGAATTTACTCAAACATCTGTAGCTTCTTAGGGCATTTAATGAGAATTTCCATATTAACATTTGATTTTTGCCAGGGTACTGCATAATTTTCTACTCAATTTACCCCTGACAGTTTACAGACATAAAGGCATTCTTATCAAAAATGACTTTCCATAATATAGAAAGGCACAGAAGTTTTATGATGCTCTTTGCAGGATAACGGAGAGAGGATCAGAGAGGGAATAACTTTAAGGCAAGGAAACCAAAACCAGGCTCCTTTAAATATGTATCATACTTTTTATTTTTTTCATGAATTTTTTATATTCATCAAAAATGCATTAACAGTTCTGTTTCACTTCAGCCCCGGGATCATTTACAAAATAGACAATGGTGTTCACATTCAAACAGTGGAAAGTTTCTGCCTCAGCAACAGAAATTAATTGGGTTTTGGAAAGAAAGCCATGAGCTCACTTACAAACTTAAGGTGTGGATTCAGGTTCTAGAAGTTTTCGTACCAAAAGGAGTTCAGAGGAAATTCAGGAATCACCTGAAGAATGGGGCATTGTAGTATTGAGTCAAAATGGGGGACCCTGGGTTCTTAGATTCTATCAACTAACTTTGGATTTTGATTGACAAAGAATTTATTTAAAATATTATGAAACCTTTGCATTTGGACGAGGAATTGTCATTGGTACTGGCTTCCTAAAGGAAGGTGGAACTATGCTGATAAGCAAGGTCTGAGCTACATGCTCTACCACACTGTACCTAGAGCTCCACCCAGAATGTCTGGATGGAAAATGCTTACATGTGCTTCCCCAATGAGCCAGTCCATTGAACTCCTTGTTTCTGAAGTTGGGAAATAATGTGTCTTAGGTGGAATCTCTGCTTGCAAAGGTTGTCCTTTGTCTTTCAAGTAGATCTGGTTCAATTTGTCTTTTCTGTATTTTTTAGAGACAGGTTCTTGCTCTGTCACCCAGGCTGGAGTACAGTGGTGGGATCACAGCTCACTGCAGCCTGCAACTCCTGAACTTAAGGAATCCTCTTGCTTCAGCCTCCCTAGTAGCTGGGACCTAAAAGTGCATACCACTATGCCTGGCTAAATTTTTCTTATATTTTTGTAAAGATGGGGTCTGGCCATGTGCCTAGGCTGGTTTCAAACTCCTGGCCTCAAGTGATCCTCCTGCCTCGGTCTCACAAAGTGCTGGGATTACAGGCTGGAGCCACTGTGCCCAGCCCATCAATGTTTTGATTTGAATCAGCCTATCCTGAAGTTCCATCTACAGAAATTCTGATTCAATTGGTTTGAGGAGGGGCCTCAAAATTGGGGAATAAATATATGTTATCTTTTTGTCAAGAAGAGCAAGAAAAGTACAAGTAATTGACAACTCAAAGATATATAAAACAAAAATATCTCCACACACGATGTTTAAAAAATGTTAAACAAACAAAAATGAGATCTGAGTTTAATCACATGATGGTGTGACCAATACACGTTAGACCTGTGGTCCCTGCTATCACTTGGCTCGGTACAGAACAATATTTTAATGGTCAAAGTTAGGAAAAAGGTTTTTGATAATTTCCAACTTTTAAAATTAATATGTGGAGAAAGCACAGAAGACTCAATTTTGGTTTAAGAAGAGAAAGTAAATAATTCTAAGCATGACAATACAAAGGCAAATATATACCTGACAGAAAATGAAACAGAAATGAAGAAAGCTATCGTGGGTGGATGTAGCGCTAATGTTGATATAAATAGAGCTATGATGAAGGCAAGCAACAGCACTACAACAATAAAACAAGCATCCACAAAAAATGGGGAGTAAAGTGAGTTAAATCCTCATCTTTCATGACAGTGAATCAACAGACTTCATGTAACGTTAATAAATCTAGAAATAATAGATGTGTTATGTAAAATGAAGGAGGTAACCAACAGAGAAAAAGAAAGTAGAAAAAGAGAGGGACAAGAGAGGGAAGAAATGTGTCATAAGCTCTTAAGCATGCTTCAAATTTTAAAGCCACATGCTTGTAATTTTTGAAAACAACAAAGTGTAAAGAAAGAAGTAAAGAAATGATTAGGAAACATGCATCACATTGATTTGCAGCACAGCCAACAACAGAGAACGTCCATTTGTAACACCGACAGTGCAAGAGAGCAGGGGGTGGAGAGAAGGGTTTCATAAGCACCAACTGCCAACCCACACTGGGACCACAGAAATGAGAAGGGGCCAGGGATGGGTTGGTGTATACTGAAGAAGGGCCTGAGCCTGCAACCCTGGCTTTGCTTTTGCAGTTAAGAAATTTGACCTCCATGAGGAGGGCATTTGCAACACCGGCATTTAAAAACCCAGACAGATACCATCTAGAGTTTACCTTGGCACAGCTGTGTTCTGTTCAGGTTAATTCTGCATAATCAAAAAGACATGAATTACACATGCAAATCAAGTAATTCATGTAATTAAAGAAAAATGAGCTAGGGATAAACAAGAGGGAGGGCCCTCCTAAAGGCGTGAACAAGAGTCCAATATCAGTGGTTTCACTGGGTGGAACCCACAGAGCAGGAATCCCCAACCTACCTATGGCAAGTTATATAATTATTTCATTATATATATTACATTGTAATAATAATAATAGAAATAAAGTGCACAATAAAGCAATGTGCTTTAATCATCCTGAAACCATGACCTCCTCACTGGTCTATGGAAAAATTGGTTTCTATGAAAACGGTCCCTGCCAAAAAGGTTGGGGACCGCTGCACAGGATTGCTCAGAAGAGTGAAGCCAACAGAGAAGATGGAGATTAGAAGAAGCCCAGAAACTTTCTCATCTAGGGGTTTCTAACCTGGACAGAATGCAGGCACCCGTAATTCCAGGCTGGGAACAATAAATGAATACATAAAAATTAAGTCTTTATTGTCATTAACCTCTGCCTGAAATTTAGCATTTCCCTCCATTATGAAAAAAGCAACCACCTATAAAAAGCGCTAGTAGTCATGTGATATTGACACTCCTAGAAATGGCAGGTAATTTTATCTTCCGTAGTTGTTGTTGCTGCTATCTCAGAATGTGGGTCACAGTCCTTGGTCTTCTATATTACAGCAGTTCTTAGACCTACCACTAGATCGTATTATTTAATATGTTAACAAATAAGTACGTATGCTACTTTAACCCAGGTATAATATTTAATATTTAACATATTTCAATAAAATCAGTTTTCTTTGAAACCCTATGTATTTTACTTCAAGCATTTAAAAATTAATTCTGAACAGAAGTTTGTAGGCTTCACCAGACTTCCCAAGTGGTCCATGGCACAAAAAATTAAGAATCTGTCAACAGAAAAGAACCCAAACTACGTAAAATAATTTAAAGAGGTTTATTCTGAGCTGAAAATGTGCAATCATGGTCTAGAGAGCCACGGCCAAGAAGCCTTGAGCAAGTGGTCTCTCCCTGGTTGGATTACGGTTTGGTTTTATACATTTCAGGGAGATAGGAATTAGATGTGAAGTCATAAATCAATACAGGGAAGGTGTACGTCGGTTTGGCCCAAAAAGGCAGGATATCTCAAAGCAGGGGATTACGGGTTATAGGTGGATTTAAAGATTCTTGAATATGTAATTGGTTAAAGAAATGAAGTTTTGTCTAAAGGCTTGGAATGTTTTAAATTAAGGAAGTCTTGTTAATCAAAGACAAGCCACCGGGCATATACAGAACATATATCCAGACCTCAAGTGATCTGTTAAATAAATGGATGACCTACAGGTGTGATTTAAGCTTTGCTTTACATAGCCTTTGACCTCTTAATGAGTTACAAAGGATAGCTCCAAAAAGGGAGGAGGGGCATGACAAGGCATGTCTGACCTCCCTTCTCATGGTCGGCAACTCAGCTTTAGGGTATTTCTGGGATCCCCTAGACCAAGAGGGATCCATTCATTCAGCTCAAGGGGCTTAATATTTTATTTTAGTTCACAAATCTCTAGTGTCCCATTGTATAATTGTATGCTTTCTATTGATGCATTAAAAAACTACCACAAACTCTGCACCTCAAACACCACAATTTATTATTTCCCAGTTTCTGGGGGTCAAGAGTTAAAACACAATTTAGCTGGATCCTCTGCTCAGGGTCTCAGGAGGCTGAAATCAAGATGTTGGCTGAGCTGGGGTTCTCATCTGGAGCCTAGGGTCCTCTTCCAAGTTTGCTCAGGTTGTCAGCAGAATTTAGTTTCTTGTGTCTGCCGTAGGACTGAGGCTCTCAGCCCCTTGAGGCTACACAACATTCCTCTCCATGTCATGGTCCTCTCCGAAGCATGGTAGCTTGCCTCCTCCCAGGCCAGAACATCTGACTTCTCTCTAACTTCTTCTATGTGTTATCTTTAAACCCTCTTATAAGAGCTCAATTGATTAGGTCAGATCCATCCAAAATAATCTTTTAATTTTAAAATGATTAACTGAAAGCTGATTAGCAACCTTAATTGCCTGTGCAAAATTTCTTCACCCTTGCTTATAACAGAGCCTAATCATGGGTTATACCCTATCATAGCCACAGATCCTGAAGGGGTGGGGATTATGCAAGGTGTGTACACCAGGAGTGGACATCCTAGGTGGCACCTTAGAGTTCTGCCTCCCATACCACCTGTCTCATTAGAGGTGAGGACACAGGGCCTAGAGGTGTCAGCGCTGATGGCAAGCAGGCTATCTCCCCCAAGCCTCCCCTGCCAGTTCCCTTTCATTCTAACAAAGGTTCTAATTCTAAAGCAGCTCTTGTGAAACCATTGTTCTCCAAGGGTAGTTAATGATGCATCTCACCTAGAAGCCATAGTGTCTGGTATTCAACCTCTGTCAACATCTTTGCATTGGTTCACGCATTCATTTAACAAGTAGGAATTGAGCTTCCCTGAGGAAGTTATACTTGAGCTACATGTGCAGTAAATGTTCTAGTTACCTAGAGGATGGAGGGAAGGTGCAGGATTTGTAGAGGCCTGAGGCAGAGAGAGCCAGGGCAGGGTGGCTGAAATAAGGCTGAAGTTCTGGGACCTAGGACAAATCAGACACCCTCATAAGATGGTATCTAATCCTTGCTTTGAA
Source organism: Lepilemur ruficaudatus (assembly GCA_963574885.1). Lineage (NCBI taxonomy): Eukaryota > Metazoa > Chordata > Mammalia > Primates > Lepilemuridae > Lepilemur > Lepilemur ruficaudatus. The sequence goes on from CAUYRT010077241.1 coordinate 88,257, forward strand.
AAAAAAAAAGTAGGCTGTGAAGTGAGAGGGAATGGAGAAGAGAGGATTGGAAACCAGTTGCCCAGTGAGCTGGGAAGAGGCCATAACAGTATTTATAAAGCACTGTGCAATAGAATATTCGGATGGTAACAACATTCTACATTTGCATTGTTCAATAGAGAAGACGATAACCACGTGCAGCCATGGAGCACTAGCATGTGGCTAGTACTGATGAACAACTGAACTTTAAATTGTCTTTAATTATAATTTATTTAAATGTGAATAGCCACATGAGCCTAGTGGCTACTATCTTGGACAGTGCAAAATTAGAAGGAAAGTGATGGCAGCTTGGGCAAGTTGGGAGAGGATATGAAGAAAATGTGTGGCTTTGTAGAAGTTTAGAGGGTGAAGGGGGTAGGGCTTTGTCTGCGATGGGGATGGGAGTGAGGGAAGGGGGGGTGGCCAGCAGAGCCTCTAGGTTTCACTATGTACCATCAGCAGCTCACTTTAAGCATTTAACCCATTAAGATACCTGCTTCTTGGTAGCTGATGTCAGCTGACATGCAAAGGCCACATTGCCCTGCTGGCTCAGTGTGAGAAAGCATGCCAGCCACAGGGGAGGGCTACAGCAGCGTGCAGACACAGAGTGCTCCAGGAAGAGGGAGGCTGCAGGGTTGGAGACTTTGAAAAGCAGAGCTGGGGCTTGTACTTGTGGAGGTTGCCTGCTGAGCGGTTGTACCTAAAGCCTGTCCTTGGCTCTGGTCTGCTTCCCGAAATATGCTACGGCCCGGAGGCTGATTTTCAGTGGATTTGGCCGCTCTGCACTGTGATGACTCAGCATCTGAAACAGCCGGTTTTAGACAACAGAAGCAGAGCTGCAGGAGGACTGGGTACTCATCTGACAGCTGGTGGGCTTGAGCGAGGTGACAGCACCCATATTCTCACAACAAGGGAAACCACCTCCCTCCAAACTGCTTGCACATCCAAAAGGAGAGTTTCAGTATATCCTCTGCAGCAAATCTTAATTTGACTGTCATTGCTGCAGTTAAAAAAAAAAAACAAACCTGAATTTAGACTGGAAAAACTAAGAATACAATCACATTAAACCTCCACTCATAAATCAAGCTGGTGCACCCAACCCCCACAGGTGTTAAATATTCACTCTAAATAGGGCAAGCCCTTCCAAACTCTGCTGTGAGCCCAATGCTCCCCTGCCTCAGCTTTTCCCCAGCAAGGAGAAAACACAGTGAGTTCAGAATGATTCCAGTTTGTTTCATCGGGAGATGACACATCATTTAAACCAGCTCCCGTCCTGGTGGAATTGAAAAGGTGATTCTATATTTAGAACCTGTCCTAAAGATTTGGGATTTATAGGAGCTCAAATAGATGGCTGCCTTTTTTTAGCAGCCTTCATGGTGTGATCTGACTTTAGGTTATACATATTTTTAAAATCTCATCCTCATTCTAAAATATAATGACTCTATCAGCACATCGAGCCGTGGCTAAGTGAGCTCCCTCCTCATTAGAAATAGTTTGCTGAGTTTCAAGTTTCACAGGACGTATTGGGAAAGAGGATTGTTCAGCAAATGACATCCCAGCAGGGTCCTGTTGAAGAGGAAGAGATGAGAAGACTTGGGCTGTGCTTAGACAAGAGAGAGAAGAAAAAAAAGTTGGAGTGTAGACAAATAATAGGTGAATTTCTAGTTTTATTCTTTGCTGTCCCTGGGACCCTGCTGGTAGTCTGATGGGCCAGTGGGCCCTTCCTCAGGCAAATGTTGGTAAATGCACAAAATGAAATGCACAGGGGTACGAAGTCAAAACTGAATTATAGTGATATTTACTAACCCAAATATTAAAAAACATAAATTGGTAATATAATGTTTGTGCCTCTTTATTAGCACATTAAATAATGAGAACTCATGGAAAGTCTAATAGTACAATTTGAAAGTAAGGATTAGAATAAATGACATTTTAAGATATCTGGAACAATTGTATTGTGATATTAAAATAACAGTGACTTATACTGATGCTAGAGTCTAGATACTACTCATACTATTGTAATTGGTTGCCTATATACATTATTGAAGGGAATGCTAAGTTCTAGTGAAATAAAGATATTTCCAATTTTTTTCTCTTACAAGTTCATGGTACGCTCTCTCAGCTACTCCACGTGGGTAGTGGACACTAGATCCAGAACAATGAAATTTATCTGATCACTGTCAGTTAAATAATTCAGGTCAAGAAAGTCCATTCTTCAGTTGCATTGACTAGATTAAGCTGATAATTGCTAAACTCCATTTTAATTTCTGCAATTTCAAAGAGTGTGAGAACAGTAATGGAGAATGGAATTTTCTGTAGAATTTTAAAACCATATGAGACTAGCGAAAGTGTAGTCAACCCTCTTTAATTTTAATTCTGCCTCTATGAAGTTAAGAATATGTAGAATATGCAAATATATGCAACTACTTTTTGAATTAGCATATTGACCCAGGAGCATTGGCACTAGAAACAAAATAAAAATAAAAATCAGAGCATAGTTTTAAAGCATCAAGAGGAAAGAGGATGTTGGCTTGATGCCTAGAGCTCAGAATATACCTCCTACAATTTGCCTATGACATGGGAACAGATTTGTTGCCTCTGACCTGCTGTTGCTTGCCAAACAAAGCCCCTTTTCTCCAGAAGAAATCTGTAGCTAAACTCCCATACGGAAAAGATCCAGGTTATAGTTTTCTCTGAATGATTAAGTCTATTTCATCTTATCATGTTTAAAAAAAAAAAACCCAAATGCAAAAACACACACTTACAATTGTGTTTGAAATACAGCTTATCATTCCCAATGAAGAAGATACTTTGCTTTATGAAATAATTTCCTGTAGGGTTATGAATGCCATCAACTCGATCAGTGGCCACCTTGTGCCAGATACTCTGCCAGGTGGTGAAAGTGTAAGTATGAATATGAAAGACACCTTCTCCTAGAGGGGCTATTTGGTGGAGACTCCTTAAAATTAGAGTTCACCTGTGCTCATTTTCTTTTTAAAGTTCTTCAAGCTTGATAGATAGGTTGTGCTCCTGAGGAAGGAGAACTTGAAGGCAGAGCTTTAGAAGCTATTGTTAATTTCAGAAAGTGATTAGACATGAATATAAAGCCTCCTAGTATTCTAAGGGCATAGGGAAGAAAGCAAGACTATTATTTTTTAAGGCAGCAGGATTAGCAGACAGCTCTAGCCATGCCCCTAGGGCCATCTTTTGGGACAGGGGTTTTTGGAAGGCACACAGAGCCACAAAAAATCTATAAGAGGAAAAAGTGGAACAAGAATGAAGCCAGGAAGATGGTGGTCCTGCCTTCCCTCCTTCAAGGATGGTGAGTCTACACCCTCAATATATTTGATATGACTAGATTTATTCTAGAAGCTGAAGAAAGAATCATATTTTGCATCCAGACAAGGAAGGACCAAACTGACCTGCTTAAACAGTCACAGAATGAGAAATACAGGGAGTCATACCAATGTGAGAAAATGAATAAAAAAGAGAAAGCAGGAAGGAGCATTGGGTGGGGATGAAAACTTGTGCCCTTCAGAGGCTGTGATTATTCTGAGGACTTGGGGAAAGATGCAGTGCAGTTAGGAGCTGAGAAAGGTTAAGACCTCTAAAATAGACTCCTTATTTCTCTTTCCCTTTAACACATCTTTGTGGCTTGTGCACCATCAGGGAGACATTGAAAAGGTTTTTATTATCCACATGGTATGAATCAGCTATTTCTTGAATGCCTATGCGTCAGCTACAGCTAGAATGATCCTACATCCTATTTGCCTTGAACAGTCCCATTTTTCCTCTGGGGTCCTGGCCTAATTCTTGAAATTTCATCCTTTCACTCTCAACAGAGGCCTTGTTTAGTCAATATGGTTACCTGAGCTATGGGCAAGGGGTGCTCTTTTGCATAGGTGCTTTCAATACTGCAGTTTCCCAGTTGTACTACTTCATACTATCTCTCCTATATTTAGGCCTGAAGGCCTTCCCCCCCCAGGGTCTCCTCTCCATCTTGAGCACACAGCCAGATAATATTTGCCAGTCTCCCTTGCACATGTGTCTGAGTTCTGCTTAATGGAATGTAGTAGAAGCAAGGTCACGACTTCCAGGACTTGGCCATAAAATCAGCCTTAGTGTGAGCCTCACTATTTTTCCCCTGAGTAGTGAGGACATTGAGAATGTAGAGAAGGTAGGAGCCACAAGATGGAAGGAGCCTGGGTCTTTGAATGACTGCCTGATGCCTACAAAAGCACATTGAACTAAATTGAACAAAATACAGTCTTTTATCATTTTAAACCACTGATATTTGGAGTTAATTGCTACATCAATTAGATTCTACAACTAATATATTCTCTCCCAGATCAAAATCTACAGTCTTGGGCTGGCTTTCCTAGAAGAAGAGCCTGAGCAGAGATTCAGTGCACATGGTTTACTGAGGACAACGTGTCAGAAAAATGAGTAAAGCAGAAGATTTCAGGGGAAGGAGCTGAGAAAGTATTTGTCTCCACTGGAGACAAGGTCTCCTTGGCCTTGATCCATAAGGGCTCTAAAGCACTATTGAGTCATCCCTCCTTGAGGCATGGGAATTGGCCTTTCTACCCCCATATTAGTTAATCATTAGCTATTAGATGCCTCTGAGAGGGTTGGAAGAAAGGGGAAGCATAAGTGTCTCTGAGTGCTGAGGATAATTCTTTAGTTGGGAGTCAGGGATGGGGGTAAGCTGTGAGGCCTTAGTGGCCAGTACATATAGCATCTTGGAACAGGTGCATCTGCTTGGTGTAGGGGCTCTGATTGGAGCACTACTGCTTCTCATTCATTCACACTTAAAGATCACTGTGAACCTATGTCAAGAGGGCTTTAATTCCCAACTTGGTCTCAGAAAACTAAATATTTGGACTAAAAATTAAGAAAACCTAAGTAGATTACAGGAAAACATTTTTAAATCAATAAGGCTCTTGGTTGCAATCAACTAAAAATTATTCTGGTTAACCTAACAGATGAGAGATTTATTAGCAAAGAGGATTATTTGCAAGAGGGAGGGATAAATTATTTGCAATTGATCATCAAATTGCTCTAAGAACTGCAAGGAAGGCTGGAAAATCTAGCTTGCACAAATGGCATGAATCAAGAAAGAATGAACAAAAAGAAACACAACCATGTTCACAGCATCTAAACAGAATGCTACTGCTGGCACCAGAGCACTGGGCACCCTATAGTGGCTGTTGTCCATTACGTTTTACTTAATATATGTGGAAAATGCCTCTTATAACATTCTACTCATTTGAATTTAGGACTGAAAATAATAATACATAGTTCTATGCTTACAAAAAAGCAGAATTATCCAGAAGCTGGGTAGAGTACACTGTTCAAAGGCATGGACACCTCTGCCTGTCCTTCCATCATGATTTTTTGTCTTTGACACTTGAATGCATTGGAATGTCAATAGACCCCTCTAAAAATGGAAATATCCTTAACATTTTTTCTTAACACCTTTTCTATCAACTAGCATCATAGTCGTGACTATGTTCCAGTTGGTAGAAAACAAGGCAGTGAAGACTTGGAATATTACAGGTCCAAAGGGAAAATGAAACGCTGACAGAGGAAGATATATCTGGCTCTACTCAGAGATTTTTTTTGGGGGGGGGCATTCATTGATTATGCTAGTTTTCCCTTATTAAGCCTTTATTGTCTCCAAACTAGTAACACATTTCAGCAGAAAGAACTTTTATTTCAGAAGCAATAACGCATCATTCCTCCCCAAAAAGCAATGCATTCATCCTGCAGAGCAAAACGGTGCCCTGGTTCTGATTCCAGCACAAAGTCCACATTAGTTTATGGCTATCAACACCTGGAGACTCAACTGATGGGCTTATTTGGCACATGTAGATTTCTAAAATAAATTTGATTCTAAATGGTGTGGTAGATGTATTGCAAAAATGACCTCCTTGTATCCAGGCCCTTTGCAGTATTATTCCAGAGTATTGCAGAGTATTACAGCTCTTCCCATCAAGACATGAACTTTTATTTCCCTCTCGTTGAATCTTCCTGGCTCTGAGACTTTCTTTGATCAATATAATGTGGCAGAAGTGACAGCATGTCAGTTCTAAGTTTTGGTCTTTTTTTTTTTTTTTAAGTTTTGGTCTTAAACAAATTTATATGCTTCTGGTTTTTCCTGGAACTCTACCCTGGAAAATCTGCTGGATGATAAGAGACATTTGGAGCAGATGAGCAATCTCAGTGGAGGTTATTTTGAAATAGCCATTCCCCAGGCAACCTGGCTGCTGACCACAAATAGGTGATCCCTGCCAAATCCAGAAGAACCACCCAGCTGAGCCCAGTTCAGATTGCCAACCAAACTGCAGAAACATGAGGTAATGAAATGGTTGCTATTTTAAGCCACTAAGAAAAGGGGTATTTTGTTGAGCCACACAAACTTCTACAGGGTGAATTTAGCTATTGCCAGATGGGCAGGAACAGAAAATGAAGATATCCAATGCTTATCATACTGATGTGTGTTTTCCTAGAGACTTTCTCTCTGTTTAATATTCCTTATACACCAAGGCTGTGGAGAGGCATGTGAGCCTCAGCCATTTGACAGGCATTAATTATTTGACCATGTATCACTGCCATTTCCAGGAGAACTTAATAATACTCAACAGCTGCTCACTTCCAATTCCAAGAGAGCTAAAAGAAGGGAAACAAAAAATAAGTCTCAACACATTTTTAGTAATCACTGACTGCATAATTAAAATGGAAATATGTTATCTACAGCTAGGGGTAGGGCAGGTAAAATTAAACATAAACTTCCATAAAATAATTAAAAACTAGACTTTTATCAAACAATCCCATTAAAAAGTGGGCAAAAGACATGAACAGAAGCTTCTCTAAAAAAGATAGACAAATGGCCAATAAATATGTGAAAAAATGCTCAATGTCACTAATCATTAGGGAAATGCAAATCAAAACCACAATGAGATATCACCTTACCCCAGTCAGAATGGCTTTTATTAAAAAGTCCAAAAACAATAGATGCTGGCATGGATGCAGAGGTAAAGGAATGTTTATACACAGTTGGTGGGACTGCAAATTAGTACAACCTCTCTGGAAAACAGTATGGAGATTCCTCAAAGACTAAAAGTCAACCTATCATTTGATCCAGCAATCCCACTACTGGGTATTTACCCAAAGGAAAAGACACCATTTTTATCAAAAAGTCACCTGCACTCAAATATTTATTGTAGCACAATTCACAATTGCAAAGATGTGGAATCAACCCAAATACCCATCAATTCATGAGTGAATTAACAAAATGTGGTATATGTATATAATGGGATAATACTCAGCCATAAAAAAGGATGGTTTAATGTCTTTTGTGACAATTTCGATGGAACTGGAGACCATTCTCCTAAGTGAAGTATTGTAAGAGTGGAAAAACGAATACCACATGTACTCCCAATTAAAATGGAACTAACTAATGAGCACATATGTGCATAGAGGGAAGTAAAACTCAGTGGAAATCAAGCAGGGAGTATAGAGGAGGAGGGGA